>JANHJO010003344.1:78698-89332 GCA_032468235.1 Pseudoxyrhopus heterurus | reverse complement strand
ACTTTTTTCAGGGCCGTTGTAACTTTGAATGGTCATTAAATGAACTGTTGTAAGTCAAGGACTACCTGTATATCAGTGATTGCATGACCTCTGTAGATGCTATACGATCAATCAATCAATCAATCAATAAATCTTGTGATATCTCACTTAATAAAGAACAATTAGAAATGTATGAGTATATTCCAAATGCAATTGCATTGAGGGTATATATCAAAAAGCATAAACATTTTCATGGCTTTATGATATTCCTCCCTCCTGCCCCATAAATCACCTGACCATGTACAGAGAGCCAGTTAGGTGTAGTAGCTGAGGCACCAGGTTAGAAACTGGGAGACCCTGAGTTCTACTCCTATCTTCGGCCAGTCACTTCTCTCAGTGCTAGAAAGGAGGCAATAGCAAACCAATTGTGATAAACCTTGGCAAGAAAATTGCAGGGACCAATCATCAGAGTCAATACTGACCGAATGGTACAAAAAAGAAAAAAAAGAAGTATGGAAGAGGTGTTTGCACAAAGTTAGCCCAAGCATCTCTAATGTTACATCTATTTCAGTACAATCAGTTCAAGATCATTACATTTATACATGAACTTAGAGAGGGTTTTTTTTTATCAAACTGTTTTGTTTGAACTATAAAACAATGTGTATTCCAGACTATTGCTAAATAGCTCTTCTGGACCTTCTCTCCAGTTTTAATTCAGAACTGAAGTCATTATCTCAGCAACAACTTCAAATCTCTGCCTAACTTTGCTTAACTTCGAAGCCTCCCACTTAAAAAAAAAAACAACAACCCCAAATTGACCACTGTCTTCCAATCCTTGGACAGCATTTCATTTGGTCACTCTCTCCTGGAGACCATTGATAGGTTGTCATGTCTTGTCTTGCCTCACCCAAAAGTGTGCAAATGTTGAAATCTTTTTTTTCCCCAAATGTTAAAATCTTTCATCTTTGGTCACATGTTTACTTCTTGTCCATTCCAGTTGCTTTTCTTGGAAACCCAGAATGATGTCAGAATAGGGGTGTGCTCACAAGCAAACAGGTAAGATATAAAGACCCTGGAAGGCAAAAGGTAGAGGGACAATTAAGAAGTGGGAAAGCACCTAACTTGGAGCAGGATGAAGCAGCGTGAGTAGAAGCTGCTGGAGGGCGTTGTATTCTCTTGCTCTGAAGTGGAAAGTTGGGTTGTCTGGGTGAGCAATGTCTTAGGTTTAGATAGCTGAGGAAAGGGATTATTCAACCAGCTGGCCTTTAGGGAAGGGGAGATCAAAGACTAAGGCTGATATCTGTAAAGGCTTTGGGATGATACTCATGGGGGCTTTGGGATGATATCTATGGAGACTTTGGGAAGCAATGCAAATTCTGAAGACAAATGTTGCTCAGTGCAATTCACTGCTGAGCTCTCATCAGTGGAAGCAGAGTTGCCAACAACCTTCACTGCTGAGTTGTGCTGAAAAGCAGGAATTTTGTTTGGGTGCTTGAATGAAAACTGAGAAGGTTGTTTTGTTGTTTGGGTTTTTTTTTTCATCTGTCCAAGATTCTTTATTTATTTAGTAAAATGTATATGCCGCCCGACTCCCGAGGGACTCCTTATTAATAGCTTCCCTTGCTGATTCAGGTTTTTTTTTGTTGAACTTCTATGGTATGCTTAGTCCACCTATGAACAGAGGGCAGATGTGTTGATCATGTTTTGCCCACTGTGGTAAGTAAAGTAAGAGAATGCCTGGGGCCTGCTAAGATGTCAACAAGGCTGTGCATGCTTAGAATGGGTGAGTCCAGGATTGCCACTTGATTTTTCTTTCCTGGCAGGGCAATGGTAGAATTTAAATAGGTGGTGCTCCCCAACACAAGGATGTAAAACTGTAGGATCTGTGCCAAGAACAAAATGCTGTTCACCTTGCACTAGCAAGAAATTTTGGCATGAGGCAGAAATGAGAGAAACGGGGCATTGGAACTTGACTGTTTGGAGAAATGTTTTCATGTCTATTCCCTGTAGATTGCTATTTTTGTATATTTGCCAAGATGAAATTCTGAGAAGCCCACCCATACAGAGCTTTCTCGGTGTAGATTGTTACAGAAGGAAGGGGCACACATTAGCATCAAGTGTGGGTATGTGGGAGCTTTATGGATGAATTTACCAACAATTCATCATATTGGTTGCATGGAATATCAGTAGCATCCCTTTTCAGGCAGGTTTGCCTTGACAACAGCCATAAACTAAGATACTTTGCTTCTTGTAGTCCTAATTTCAATAATTAATATTCTATTTTCCTTTTGGTTGAGTGGCTTGGGCAAGTCCCTTTAGACTCATTCTGCTCCAGGGTATAAATAAACAAAGTTTCCCCTTTTTCTCAGGAAAGGAAGTAGCATATCGCTCTGGCTAGGGTATGTGTATGATCTCACAACCTTGCTGCATGGCTCAAATTCCTACAGCAGGTGTGTGTGTCCTTCTACTACAAGATAGCTATCTCTAATGTCAATGAGGATGAGGAGTGACCAGAGGAAGAGAAAGGGTTAATGGAAAGCATAAACAAAAATATGTCCTGATCCTGGCCTCATTCAAAACAACTTTTTAAGAACAAGCTTTAAATATTTTTTTAAATTATTTCTGACTTTTTAAAATTACAACCTACCTCTGCAAAGGTTATTAAAAATTAAAACAATAGCTGCACTGCAATGCATTGCTTGGAAGAATGGTAAGTTGCTCAGAAAAGAATGTGCAATAGATCCCATCTTGCAAAAAAACACTGCAATCAGGAGTATTATTTTTATAGAATGTAGAAGGTACTGTATGTAGCTGCATGGAAGTCATTTTTTTTATTTTCTTTTTCTTTATTACAGCCAAAGGCCATAGAAGGTATAACTAAAAACAACTAAAAACAATGAAAGAAAAATAGACTAATATAGGCAATTGTATAGTTCAGTGTTCTCAATCTGTGGTGCGTGGACCTCTGGGGGCCCACGAAATTGTCACAGGGAATTCACAAAAGCTTGAAGAAATGTTATGATTTAAATCTTGAATTAAGTCCATGGCCATAGTTCATAGCCACAAAATGTATTTAAAGGGGTTTGTGGTAAAGAAAAGGTTGAGAACCACTTGTATAGTTGATATAAAAAGTATGTTACAACTGTGAGATTTACCCCAACTGATGTCAAATTTTCAGGGCTGCTGCTCAGTATTTTACTCTGATCTGAGTTACAATTTACAATCTGAAAAAAGATGAAGATATAAGGAATGTCAGATCACCTAGGTAAGGTAGGTGATCTGACATAAAAGAGGTAAAAGAGATGGGGTTAGGAATTACGAATATCTCTATAGAAGGCACAATAAAATGAAACATTTTGGAGGGAATGTTTCTTAAATAGAAATTTAAGAGTATCCTCCCTGTAGTAATGCTGAAGGCATAATATTATCCCTTGTCCAAAAGAGGCTTTCTCTTAGTTAGGGGAATGTCAAGCGAAGAGAACGAATTGACTGCTTCCCAAAAGCTCTTTGTCACCCAAGTCCTATTTCTCAGTGACAAGGTATTTACTTCTGCCTGAAATTCAATGACATTAAATCTTTGGAGAAGTTGTGTTTGGTACGGTCATAGCCCAAGGTTCATAGAGGTTCTGACGATAACCCATAAGTCATTAGGTTTTGTTCTATGATGCTGTTCCAGCTCAAGGGGCAACCATTGATGACTATTCATAGGAGTAGTCTCGAGAGGAAAGAACTGGACTTTCAGCCAATAGTTTAACATCAACATCAATGTCCTAACCTCTATTTTTGGCATCCCCTTTTCTAGACTGAGGAGGGCATGGGCAACCCCACTGAGTGCTGCAATTAGAGATCTTAGAAATTTTGTTTGGAGCACTTCAGGCAAGACCCATTGGTAGCCATTTATTACGGACTTCCACACAATTGTTCAATATGTTAAATGTCTTTCTGACCCCAATGTATTCTGTGAAAGCTGCTGGGATAGCAGATATGGCTGTAGCTCATTTTGCAGAGCATTTATTTGCTTATCATTTATATTTTAGTTCTACAACATCTCAAGACATCCAAGGTAGCTCTCAATCATACTGGGCACACTTGCTATTCTAGGAGACTAGTACTTTTCAAGAAGGACTTTTAATTTTCCCCCCTGAACTTAGGTTACTTTACTTATACTTTGTCACTGAATTATGTTTACTTGTTTTTACCTATAAAACGAATGTTCTATCAAAACTAAATGCAAATTTCATAATTCCATCCTAATTTCATTTAAAAAAAAATCTTAACTCACTACATATTTCTCACAAAGCAAGAAAATAACAACAAATCAAAGCCTGGATTTTAAGTTGTGAGCTAAGGTTTGTAGCATCTCCCTTTCCTTCTGGAGGAATTCTGGACACTAAAAAGATCTTTGCAACTAAAATAAGAGTATTTAAGTGCTTCGGTTCATTAATTGCTCCAAATATTGGAAAAAGAAGCTTCCATAATCCAACTTTTTAAATGAAATGAAAATATAGTTTGTTGAATGATCTTCAGTGCAGTAATTTCTCAGACACTTTCACACTCTCACAATTTTTACTACTCAATCCCTCATAAGAAATTTGACGACAAGCCATATCATGACATCTTCACTTCCATTAACTTCCTGATCCTGAGAATAAAAAGTAAAAAAAAAAAATCACTGTTTTAAATTGAGTTGCTGCAGGTCCTGGAGAAACATTTCCCCCAATTCTTAATTTGCCCAAAAGAAACATGTAATAAATTGTATCTCCTCCCACACACTTTTGCATCAAATTCTTTATATATTTGTGTGGTCCAATTAAAAAAAAAATTCACGCAGTTCATAAGTAGGTGCCAGGGAAAGTACAAAGTTATGAAACTTTCTTTCCTTCAGAAAGATGGGTTTGAGTTGCTGAAGTTCAGGAGCCAGGAGGTGGAAAGTGGAAGTGGTATCTCAAAATATGTACATGAATCTACTACCACTAGAAAGCCTCAAAATTGCAAAGCGAGTATTACCATAGTTTTACCGTGGTTTCAAATACATTATGCTAAGGCAGACATAAACCATTTCAACTCTGTCATGGGATGGTGGCAATCACAGTAATTTCAAACTAGCAATTCTATGTTCCATTGCATTATCATCACCCTGCTCCTATCTGACAGCCTCTATATGCATCTATATGCATTGGGATGGATGGAAACTCCGAAAATTGAAGTTCCAATGTATCTATAAGATGCCAGTTGAAGAAGACTAATTTCGATGTTGGGCTCTTTTGTGGAAATGCAACCCTTTGGGTATTTGAAAGTAAATCTGGCTGAGTCCATCTAATGACCAGTACTCATGCAGAAAAGCACATACAGTTGTACTGTACAGTTAGCTTTAATGGCATTTCTTAATGGTTTAATGCTCACATCCTGTAGGACAGCAAAAATTGGTATTGCTGATGTCATTGATGGCTGTTGGTTGGAGTTTATCTCATGGCTGCCCCATTGGACCTGGACCCACCTGTATGGAAGAATTGCCCAATGCTATCTCAATCATCAATCGCTTGAAGAAGAGCCTGAAGGACTTTTACAAGACCTTAGTGGTACGTACAAGAGCTAATTATAGTCTCTTTCTTCTCCCATGAATTGTACCTTCTGCTTGACTAAGGTTCATATACTTAACTATTGTAAGAACTGGCAACATTTTTACCACTTAGGGTAAAGATATACCATCACCTTGTCCTCATGTGCATGAAGCTATTTGGTGTACTGTAGTAGTATTTTTGCTTAAGCTGACGGCAAACAGCAGCAGCAGTTTCAAGGTGTATTAAATCTGAAAAGCTTCACTGTCCTTACTGACAGAAGCATAGTCAGGTGTGTGTGTGTGTGTGTGTAGAATCAGCCCAACATATATTGCTCACGTTAGATATGCCTCTCCCTCCAGTGTCATTTATTTTCTTTTTCAAGAGCTAGCAAAAAAGGTGGAGTTTAAAAGGAGGCTAAGCAGGGAAAACAGAAAAGTTTGGGGCTTGCAGATCTGCCTTTGGCAGGCCAGTAGCAGAAGAGCCATAAGCCCATTTTAGGTTGGCTGTGAGAAAGATTAGCTACCATCTGATTTACAAACCTTTTTTTGTTGAATTGTTTGCTTTTGACACAGATATATTGATTTCTCAGAAGGTGCTTTCTGATCAAATGCCTGTCTTCCAAGAGATCAATATACCCCTGCCTACAAGCTCCATTCCGATTTTCTTTTTGCCACAGAACTATCCATTTTCCAACTGGGAGAGCACACAAACAAAGCGGCATAATCGATAGGAAACTCTGTCAATCTCTGTGGCAGTTTCTTGACTGGAAGTTATGGGTTTTTTTTGCTTTTTGTTTTGCTATAAAGGCAGTCCTCAACTTACGACTACCATTGAGCCCCAAATTTCCATTGCTAAGCAAAACAGTTGTTAAATGAGTTTTGCCCCATTTTACAACTTTCTTGCCACATGTGTTAATTGAATCACTGCAGTTGATAAATTAGTAACACGGTTGTTCAGTGAATCTGGTTTCCCATTGACTTTGCTTGTCAGAGGTTCACAAAGGGGGAATCACATGATCCTGAGACACGGCAACTATCATAAATACAAGCCAGTTGCCAAGAGTTTGAATTTTGATCATGTAAACATGGGGATGTTGCAGTGATCATAAGTTTGAAAAACAGTCATAAGTCACTTTTTTCAGTGCCATTGTAACTTTGAATGGTCATTAAACAAATGCTTGTAAGTCAAGGACTACCTGTACACTAGAGCTATCAGTAGTTCAAGAGAATGATAGTCCCATAGGCCTATGGCAAAATAATCACTGTAATATTATTAGTGATCTGCTGACTGATTGGTGAGACAGGAGCAGGATGTAGATGGAAAGAGATGTCCATCTGCATGCCCAGTACATCCTAACTGGGAAAATTGGTTTGTTTGTTTTGACATAGGAATATTGATCTCCTAGCAGATCAATTGTTGTTGTTTTTTGTTAACTCAATCAAGAAATCTAGGTAAATGTCTGGTGGATGCAACAAGAGTTCTGTCCTGGCACATATAAGGACCAATGGGTGTTGCTTTTCCCATTAGTAGGAGACTTTGAGTTGAAGGGGAAAGGAAGCTAGGAAATCTACCAATTGTTACTCTGAAAGTATCCTGCATTGAATTTGTGAGTAAAGCATCACTGTCCAGCTTTGTGGCTGAGACACAGTGAAGCTTGGCTGTGTGAGCAGGACAGTAGATGTTTGCTAACCTAATTTTCCGCTGACTCAAGAAAGAGAGGAATGCATATTAACATGGTCATGAGGAAGTACCCTTAAAGTGGTGGCACAGTGGTTAGAATGCAGTACTGCAGGCTAATTCTGCTGACTGCCAGCAGTTTGGCAGTTTGATTCTCATTGGCTCAAAGTTGACTCAGCCGTCCATCCTTCCAAGGTCAGTAAAATGAGGATTCAGATTGTTGGGGGCAATATGCTGACTCTGAAAACTGCTCAGAGAGGGCTGTAAGTAGTATATAAGTCCAATTGCTATTGCTATTGCTATTACTGGGCAATTCTTTCCCTTCTAAAAGATCATTTGTACTTCTACAAATCCTGCTTCAAGCCAAGAGACATCTCTTCCTTCTGTGCGGATGATAAAAAGTCAGCCTTTAGGAATATGAGATCACTACTAGAAGATTATCTTTATCATGAACCAAAGGAATGAAAAGTATTCATTACTGTTTTAAAACTGAAATGACTTAGGGCCAGTTCTTTAATCCAGGCTTTGTTATTGTTTTTCTAATTTGCAGGATGAAGGCTTTGGAGTTAGAGAGTTAAGAGGACCTGTATGTACTGGTGGTTTCAGAGACCAATCTGTGGATATGGTAAGAAGGCATTTGAATAGATGGGAAGAAGCTGCTCCATTAGCCTGAAGGCTGCTACAGACTTAGTTCAGAATTGCCTCTCTAGACTTCAGCAACTGACTCTGGTCAACTCGCAAAAATAATAGATGAATGAATGCTCCCATGCAGTTCAGCAGCGTGGATACATTTAAAAACTTAAATGTTCTAAAGTCTGGGCAAAAGAAAAAATGAGATATTTGCAATTTACACAGGGAAAAGAAGGTGCTTGGAGCCAAGTATTGTTGAGGTTCCTGGCATTTGTGAAGTTGAAGGCTGTTTTTTTTTTAAAAAATAATCAGCTGGAGATCTGTTCTAACTGGATGGCGAGCCTCCCTGTCTGAGGGAGACAGTCCCTCTTATCCACAGATGCTATTGGAATAAAGCAGTGACATCCTTGGCAAGAGTTGCATTGTTACAAGCGAAAGGGTTCTATTCTGGCAGCTCCAGAGAAGGAATATATGTGTTCATGAAGGCCCTGAATTTTGTTCCTATCAAGGACAAAGATATTTCTTCTGCTTGAAAATGTCACTAAAACATTTTTCACTAATGATTTTTAGAGTCTTCTAATGTCATAAGCCACCACTGAAAAATAAAAGTCCTGTCCTCATGACTGTTACACATGCACAGTGTTTAGATGACGCTAATGTTAGGAAGGAATATAAATCACCAATGAAGAAATGACCTGAGTCTGGCCAATAATGTCCTTGCTTAGTGTCCTTCTATTTATTATTATTATTTATTTATTTGTCAAAAACATACATAGTCATATAAAAGTGGAAAACATAGAACATGAACAAGAATTATATATAAGTAATTAAGGGTAACAGTAGGACAGGGACGGTAGGTGCGCTGGTGCACTTATGCACGCCCCCCTAATATGTGCATATTAGTGCATATTTCGGGGAAATTTGTATTCTTCCCCTTTTGTAATGTTTTCTATGTTTAAGAATAATGAATAAATACTAATTTATTATATCTATTAATATTCTATTAAATATTCTAGAGCAAAAGACCTTTACAGTAGAAGAAGCTGTGGAAACAATTGGTTTTGGGAGATTCCACATTGCACTCTTTATGATCATGGGTAGCACTGGTGTAAGTTTTTTTTTATTAATATTGCACTGAAATTTATCATCATTTCCTAAAACTTTCCCCCCTTTGCAGAAGTGGCCTCCGTTTTATTGGTTGTTGAGAAGCATTTGAATTTCTTTCAAATTCCATGGTATTGTACATGGTCCATTGTTCTATGATACCAGAGAATTCGTTGCTCTTTTCTTTTATTACAGTCTTTCCTGCCTCATTTGTTGCCCGCAATTCTGGATCTGGAAAAGTTATGTAGGAATTGTCTCTGAGATTTAATGGAGACCTAGAAACCTTGGAGGGGATGGGCAGGCTGGAAAGATTTCCACGGTGAAGGTCGAGACATTCATACAGTCCTCCACACTTTGGAAAATCACATACATTTTCTTTTCCATCACATGGTGTGAAGATGATTGAAAGATCTCAAAGGTGTTTTTTTCTTCAAAAGGCTGCTTTTTCCTGGAGGAAGAAGAAGAAGAAAATGTTTTGCTTCTCATCCAAGAAGCTTCATCAGTTCTGATGGTGGGGGGACTGATGAAGCTTCCTGGATGAAAAGCAAAACATTTTCTTCTTTTTCCTCAAGGAAAAAACAGCCCAGTTACCTTTTGAAGAAAAAAAGAACCTTTGAGACAGCTGGATGACTGATTGACATGATTGAAAGATGCAAAACATTTCAGCATAATACTATGTTTTGATGAAATTTATTGTATTAACACTTCCAAGGACATTGGCTGCTCTTCTCTGTCTTCTTAACACTTCCTTTAGGGATATTCTGGGACATTCTAAAGTATGAATCAGAAAGTTATTTGCAGAAAAACCCTCAATTTTCACGTTTTCGCATCTCCTCTGCCCTCTAAAAATCTAGGCTGCTTCTGAGTTATGCTAAGTGCTAACTAATGTACAGACAGTATTCTAATGTATAACAATGTGGTTCTGACTTCTCCAACAAGGAAGTATGGGATCGATCAGGCAGCTGTAACAAGGAGGGTGAAGGGCAGGGATTGAAGATAGAGACATGGCCAAGGATTGGAGTATCTATTTATTTTGAATATGTTTAATCTCTATGGTCACTAGCACGCTCTGAGTTGGAACTGTAGGAAATCCATGACCTGTAGACAGCATCATTTCAGAATATTGAAATAACATAGAGGGTTTTTTTTCAATTAAAACTTTTTTATTAGTTTATCAAAGTATAACATACAAAGAAAAAAACATGGAAAAGTAGGAAAAGAGGAAGGGGAAAAGAGGGAGTATAGTCTAATGGGAGAAAAAAAGAAAAAAGGCATCAACTTCCGAATCTCTTTGGCACAGTCAAAGGTAACAACATTACAACTACAACTTTTTGCTTTTACACAGCAATATAGACCAGCCATTTCTATAACAATAAGCCTTTCTAAATTATAAAAACAGAATCAAAGTTTCATTTTTTTTCCTCATTGCAAACACAAAATCCAGAAGCAACTTCAAACTAGAGACAAAATTAAATATAATCTCTTATTTGGGTAAAAGAAACATTTTAACCATCTCAGCTTTCCTTGCTGTGGAAAATAATATATCATTCATTCTCATATTTTCAAATCTAGTCAATAATATTTTGCCAACTTTAAAATATTGTTCAGGATTACTTAAACCCCCCCCCCCCCGACATATCTGTGTATTAAAAGGGCCTTGGTGGCTCAGCGGATTAAGAACGC
>JANHJO010003344.1:62110-74682 GCA_032468235.1 Pseudoxyrhopus heterurus | reverse complement strand
ACCCACCCACCCCTCCCAGGAGTCTCTAGGCATCCCGTTTTGGATTCCAGGTAAGTGCAGGGCCCCCGTGGAATCTCTGGGAGGGTGAAAAATGGGCCTTCTGGAAGTTCTGGAAGTCTGGAAATGGGCCCGTTTCCAGCTTCCGGAGGGCCTCCGGAGCCCAGGGAGGGCAAAAATGCCCCCCCATGGTGCAGGAGGCCGACTAGGCCACACCCACCATGGCCACGCCCACCTAGCAACCGGGCAGAGAACCCCTTGCTAAATTTTTTGCAATCCACCCCTGCTTATACATAGCTGAGTTGTGCTGCTTTCCCAGAATTATTTAAAGAGGAATTATAACATTTATTTTTAAAACACTATTCTAAAAACTGCCAACGCCCTCCCTCATTGTAAAGGTCTTTCTGTGACACATATTGGCAAATCAATCCCATGTCTCCCAGTTAGAATGATTTCTATTTAATTAAACATTAATTAAAGGCTCAATATTGTATTCAGTCAACTGCTAGTACCTAATGTTTATGCACATGATATTTTTTTTAATCTTTTCCTGTTATTTTCTTCTTTTCTTTGTTTTACAGCCATCTTTCCAACTCCAAGTATCCTCTCACAAGCGAGGCCAAAATGACTAACATTAAAACAACCCTAAAAGTTCTCAAAAGCATTTTCATTTCCCCAACTCTAATAATTTTCTATTATTCAAGACAACTGCACTGAAAATAGAGCCAGAGGGAATATTTTTTTCTATTTCCTCATTATCTTCCAAAGATATAGATAGTCCTGGACTTACAACTATTCATTTACTGACCATCTGAAGTTGCAACAGCACTGAAAAAAGGAACTTATGACTGGTGCTTGCATTCACGACCATTGTAGCATCTCCGTGGTCAAAATCCAGGTGTTTGGTAACCAGAATGTATTTACAATGGTTGTAGTATCCCAGGGTTATGTGATCACTATTTGCAAATTTCCCAGCTGGCTTCCAACAAGAAAAGTCAATGGGAAAGCTGGATTTGTGATTGCATTAGCAACGATACATGCATTCACTTAACAATCATGGCAAAAACCGTCATAAAATCAGGTGCGACTCACTTAACATCTGCTTTGTTTAGCAACAGAAAAATTGGTCCCAATTGTGTTTGTAAATTGAGGACTACTTTTAATCCCGAAGCAGAGATGAGATGTGAGCCCTAATTAGCTTCACTTTTTCAAGGAAGAAGAAAATATGGGAAAGAGAAAACAAAATGATTTATTTCCAGTAGGTTTTGAGCAATGCCAGTGCCAGATATCCTTCTTGGGAATATCTGTTTTGGATGATGCCAAAAGACCCCTCTAGGAGCAAAAGAGATACAGCTATTTCTTCTCAGAATAAAGCTGTATAACTGAAGTGAATTAAATATGCCTAGGATTGGCACTGAAGATGTTTTTTCCCCCCGCACCATTGACCGGCCTGATTGACTTGGAAGTAGCAAATATATTGTCCTCATCTCTAATGTTCCCACTGATTTAATTTCTTAATTTTTTCTTACCCATTTCTCCAATGATTTCGGTAAGATCCTGAGATGATTCCAGCTTAAATTTTGGTAGAGTTACTATCGTTGGCTTCAAAGGCAGGTCCTCCAGCCTGTTCAGAACTGACATGACAGCTGTTGCAGTGAGACGTTCTTCTATCTCAGAGAGGTTTATGAATTGGGAGCGAGGGATGAAGATCACCAAACTCAAATTGTGATGCAACTGAAACCGGCCAACCTGACGAAGCAAATATCCATCAGCCTCTACTCTGTCCTCCATATTCTAATTCTTTTTGATTTAGAAAAGCATTCCTTTCCCTTTCTTTTTACTGCAACAAGCCTTACATAGTAATTGCTATTCTCCATGGCCCCTGTTCTCTAACTTGCCATTTGGAGAATGACAAGGGGTTTTGTGGGCTCAAAGACTCGAATAAACACTAAGAAATTCCACAAAATCCTTCTTTAAAGAGAACTTCATTGAACAAGAGTTTAAATATATTTTGCCCAGTTCAGTAGCAGGAGTCTTGCATTGAGTAAGTAGGCAGGCACAACTTCATTAACCTGGTGGGAAAACAGTAGAAGATAATCTCTTATGACTTTGGAGATAGCCTTCCCCTATCTGGTGCTCTCCTGATGTGCTAAAATGTGCAAATACCATGACTAGAAATTAGGGGATTAAGATCCGTCATGTCTGAAAAGCATTACATTAAAAAATGGTTTAGGGATTAGAATACATACCCAATCTAGTGTCAAACCAATTTTACATCTATGCCTATTGCTGAAGAAACCATCAAACCAAACTTTTGTTATGACACTGAAGTTACAGTATTTTTATGTTCTTCATACAAAAGAGCAATATAGACAACCCAGTCCAAATGCCTATTTTGTGGATTTCAGAACTGTAGAACTCACCCAGTCAAAAGTTAGACACAAACTGCTGAGAAATGCACTGATTTTAATACTACTTGACAAAATATTAAAGAGTATGCAGTCTTTAATTTAATGGGACAACCCTCTCCATGGAAATATAGGTCTCATCCACTTGCATGACATAAGTCTTATTGTCCATCTGACAGTACAGTAACATTTAAAAAGTATACTCATGGGAACCTAAAAATTGTCTGCTTTGATATAGAATTACAATTTCTAAAGGTCTTTGGACATTAGCCATAATCACTAAGTAAGTTGATACTAGGAAGGTACAAGAACTTGACCCAGAATTGGGTCAATTGAAACTGGAGTTGTGATGATTGCCCCAAGGCATTTTATATGGTGCTCACTTTTTCATGGTTGGGGTTGTGTTTAATATTTTTGGAAGGCTGAAGTGGCAGATAATGATGCAAAGTAGATTGGGCCATGCTTTTCTCAGTGGTTCTTGGAAGTTTTATGAGTTTATTTGTGTTTTAAACTATGTTACGTTTCAGTATACTATAGTTTTATGGCTCCATTCATTACCAATTTTCAGCAGCCATGATCAGAGTGATTCTAAAGATGACAAATAGACGTTCGAGGATTACGTGGCTTTAGATTGCCCATCTCATTTCCAGCAAAATGAACCGAGTCTGGCTATCGCAGAGGAGTGCGGTGATGTGATTATCTAATTATCTGTTTGTCTGTCCATTCAGCCATCCATCCATCTAAATGACATGGTCAATCGACTTGTTTGAAAGTTCTGGATTAATTCTACCTTTTATCTTTATGTTGTTGTTTTACTAGAGATACAAGAACTGTCTGCAACCCTTTGCTGCAGCATTTGTTATTCGGGTCTTTAAAATACTAAAAAAGAAAGATCTCCTGCTTGTACATTAACAATAGACAATATAACCCTTAATCCAGTCCAATAATGGTTTTTAACAAAAAAGAGCAAAAATGCTGAGCATGAAAGTGGAACCCCATAAATGCTTTAGGAGCCATGTATCTCTAGAGAACAATAACTCTCATGGTATAGGTAGAGTACTTAGCAATAGCATTTAGACTTATATGCCACTTCACAGTGCCTTACAGCCCTCTCAAAGTGGTTTACAGAGTCAGTCTGTTGCCCCCAACAATCTGGGTGCTCATTTTACCAACCTGGAAGGATGGAAGGCTGAGTCAACCTCAGGATCAAACCCCTGGCAGTCAGGGGTTTGCATTTAAATGTATTGCCTTTGTTGTTGTCCCCATGCCTACTTTTTATTTTTGTTTTATATTTCTAGGCAGCTAAAAAGGATTAAAAACTCAAATGTAACTAAACAACATATATACATAATGGCAACTGAGAACCACATAAAACATCAGCAGGTGACACATCCATTTCCCAGAACCAATTAACTTTCCAGCTCCATGATGGGAAAATAGCCACCTTTTAAAAGCTTTACAAAATGTCAGAAGGTTGTTCCAGAGGGCAGATGTTGTGATAGAAAAGTCTTACTTCCTAGGTCCTTGTTAGAACTTATCTGTCAAGGAATTCACGGAACGTGAATACTTCATAGAAAGCATGGATCAGATAAAAGGGACTTGAAAGAGGCTGTCGTTGTCATGTGCACATTACCTTAGCCTGCAAATTGTAGTCAAAGTAGGAAGCCACTGGATATTTCTTACTGGTCATCATGGGTACCTTGATGGAAGGGAGACCAGGACGGTGGAATTCTTCAATGATTGTATTCTTTTTTTTAAATATAGTTTTCCATTTGGCTGAAAAGTTAAAGAACTTGGATAAGAGGGAACCTCTTTATGCATATATATATATATCAACTATATAAGAAAATAGGAAGAGCACTGCTGAGTCTCACTAAAAATTAATGCAGTCTACTATGCAGATCATTCAAGCTGCCATTCAGTTACTTCTAGGAAGCCCCTGAGCAAGACCTGTGATGTGGTTATAGCTGCATGTTTGGCAACAGATGCTACAAACAGTGTATGTCCTATAATGAAGAAATATTTCTATTTGTTTGCTTTGAATTTTTCCTAATAGATTTTATTGGTTAGTCATATGTATGTGTATATGTATATGAATATGTATATATAGTTATTTCATAGTATTGAAAAGTAGTTTGCATGAATGAGCATATGAATGTCAAAATAAATATATAAAATAAATATGCTAGTCTCGCCCAAAACTTAGTTGCTCCAAGATGGAACATTTGTGGAAACAACTGATACTATTATTTGTATAATGCTATAAAGAAGTCTCTTTTTAAAGTAGAAACTGACAGGCTCAGAACATGCATTTTCTTTTTCCAGTAACTTGTCTTGTGGCTGGGTTCATACATGGTGCAAACTCAAGGTTTTTTTTTTTTTAACGATGGTTTCTTGAACAAATATTAGTGACCTGACTTACATGTATCTACTGTATGTGTAGTCTATAATGGGTGGGTTGAACATATCCTGAACCCTAAAACAAAGAAAGCACATCAACTGATGCTTAAATCTAACCAATGAAAATTGTGCTGGATGGGTTTCAAGGATTAGATAGATACGCGGAGTGATTATTAGTAAACACTGATCTGAAAGCAGGGCAAACAACTTAAACGTTTGGGCAAGCACCCTTTCAACTCATAATATTTAAATAGTGAATAAACTTACGGTAAATTAAGTGAAGTTTATATAACTCATAATATTTAAATGAAGTTAAAAGGAAGTTTCTTCAATTGAGCTCAGTTCTTGATATCTTATTGGTCATCCGTGTTGCTTTTTAAAAAATAAAAATACCAAAGCAACTTGCCACTGCATTTTTCATTTGTTTTATGCTTTCAAAAATTTAAAGGGGGGTGCATCTATAAATATAGATGCAAATATTTAAATAGAATTGTTGGTTGATACTTTCCTTCATCTGTTAGGGAAAGTAGGCATCCCTTGGTGTTTCACAGTTGGAGGGATGAAGCTTAATCATCTCTTTCCATTTCCTCTTTTACAGAATAACCAACAATTTGAATAAGGTTCCATGATATGTGGAATGACATCAACAGGGGGTGGAGTATGCTTAAGGGTTTGAGGATTTTTAATTTTGTAATCCACCTAGAGTAACAACCCATGGATGTGTTGGGCAGCCATATAAATTCATTCAATAAATAAATAACCAGTTGCTAATCTCATAATTCAATTGATTCATGAATCAATTTTGGACTCGATGACCTACAAGGTCCCTTCCAACTCTGTTAATCTGTTAAATCTGTTAATTTTCAGAATGAACTCAAAATGATGGATGACTACCTTATGGAAGAGTTTGGGAACAATTTGGGGACCCAAATGATTACCAGACAACCATTACTTGGTTTGTCCTTGGATTACTACTGGACACATGTCAGCATGGCAGACATTTTCCCATACTGTCATGAATGTTCAGGTCCAACCTGATGGTCTAGCTAACTAAATTCCCTGCGTCAAACCAGGTTGCATGATGTAACTTAGAATTTCAATGTGCATAGGAAACTCTCAGTGTCACTTCAGTTATACAGTGATCACTGGGACTAGTTATCTAAGGAATGCTGAATGAAACATAATAATATTCAAAGGCAGTGGCAGCAATAGAGAGACAGATTATCAAAAAAGCTTGGAAGAAAGAAAAAGTTATAAGAATATCCTGAGGGACAAAGGACTAAAGTTACTTCTTGTACCAGAAAACCTGAAGGGAAATAGTGTGCATTGGGGACAAATGACATTCCAGTACAGAGGAGATGGTGCAGGAGAATCTGATGTGGGATCTGTGAGGCACACAAGAAATTGCTAGTGAGTAAGGCATCTGAACTGCCAAAAAGCTGTGTGAACCTTCATGCTTCATGAAAATATAAACCAGGTAGCAATTAGGTTATAAGGATACTGCTTGGCTTGGCAATATCTAGTAGGAAATTCCTTAAAGAATTAAGGAAGGTAACTCAACAATGGATTGTACAAAGCTTCAAAAGTTTTCTTTCATTTGACAAAACATCATGCAAATCATACCTTTGAAAGCTGCCCTGAGAAGCAATCTTCCTTCTCCACTTAAAAACAGGAAGCAAGGCTGACATTTGCTTCACTTCATATTGCTCTAGATTTCATTCAGCAGTTCAGCTACTGGAAGTACCAGACGAATCTTACGCAATACTGGTGAAAAAGGCTCTTCAGATACTGGAATTGCCTGAGGCCTTTGGTGTCATGAAGTGTGATCAATCATATTGTCTCTGGGACGGGAGGCACCACACTGAGGCCAACTACAATAGCTAACCAACACATGCACAAGCTAACCAACACATGCCAATATCTAAACATTTAATTTCTATATGTGCTTTAATAACATAATAACAGTATAACAATGTAACTGTTATATTTATAATCCTTTAATGATTGCTACCCTCAATCCCAGATCCAGCAACACATTATGCACAGTACAAATATACAATTATTATTTTTTTCAGAGAAAATGATGATGGCAGTGAGTTCTAGATTAATTGACCCCCTTTCTGTAGCACTTTCCTTCTACAGGAAATCAGAGAGAGTTAGATGTCAAGAGCAGAATCCCTAGAAATATTTTACTTACAGTGGAAGTAGACAGCGTTGAGGAGCACCATTTGGGCATCAGGATCTAGGTCATCCAAGAGTTTCTTGATCTTGTTACCAGTACTTTCACTCACCCATGAGTTGATATCAGTTACAGCCTGGTGGGTGTTGTTACTAAGGTGCTTCAGCTTGGTTTGATAGAATGTACTTGTTAGATTATGAAATCCATTGCTCATCTTAAATGCTGTGTGTCAAAAATGTAGATTTTAAAAAACTGAAATAGCAGGCATGTACCACTTACAATACAGATAAATATAATGGATGATTGCCAATTGTGGCTCATTTACAGAGAATATGTCATTAATTCATTTTCTTTAAGGGACCAGAAGAGTGTTTTTTAAGGAGGTGCTTATAGGCGAATTATAATCAATTCCTTTATAAGCTATAGAATTTCTTTTGGAAGTACTCATCTGGAAAGCATTAATTCATTCTTTGCATCTGTCTTCCTTCAAAAGGAAACAATAGTCCAACCTACCAAAAGCAGCATCATAGGAGACACAACAGAAATGAAACTCAAAACAGACAAGAAAGTGGTAACAGAACACCGATCCATTTAGACAAGCAACTGTGAGAGTTGATGTAGGTGTCCTAGTAGACCACCACTTAAGTATGAGCCAACAATGTGCTGCAGCTGCCAAAAAGGCTAAATGCAGCCTAAGTTGCATCAACAGAGGGTTAGTTTCAAGATCACTTGAAGTGATGCTGCTGCTTCCAGTTCTGGCTACCACAATCCAAAAAAAATGTTGAGATTCTAGAAAGAGTGCAGAGAAGAACAACAAAAATGATAAGGAGTCTGGAGGCTAAACCATATGACGAACGAATGAGGGAACTAGGTATGTCTAGTCTAACAAAGAGAAGGGCTAGGGGTGTGTGTGATATGATAGCATTCTTCCAGTATTTGAGAGGCTGCCACAGAGAAGAGGGAGTCAACTAATTCTAAAGCACCTGAGGACAGGGCACTAAGTAACAGGTTAAGATCATTAAAAAGAGATTCAACCAAGAGAAATTTCCTGACAGTGGAGAACAATTAATCAGTGGAATTAATTGGCTTTTCTCTGGAAATTGTAGGTGCTCCATCATCGGAAGTTTTCAAAAAGAGACTGGATAGCCATTTGTACAGAATGGTATAGGACCTCCTGCCATGGGCAAGAGGTTGGACTAGAAGACCTTCAAGGTCCCTTCCTACCCTATAATTCTATATTCTATGAATAATCAGATCATTTCCCTTAGCTCAAATCTATAAACAGCAATTAAATAGAATCCTGCTTATGGATCCAGATAAAAAGTACATTTATGGGTGCTCAAAAAAGGGAAAATCAGCAACAAAATGTTCAATCATAATAAGTCCAAAAATGTCACTACAAGAAGAAAGGAGAAGCATAATAGTTTAGATTACTGTGCCTTCACTTATGTTCTGTTGCCACATTTTATATTTGTATGTTTTATTTTTTGAGTCTGTCAAAAGGGCAAAGAAAATATAGTTATAATAATATTAAAAAGTTCAAAATTCAAAAATGCTTATAACATACTAACTTACACAAACCTTTTTGCAGGGCCTGCCCTTAGGAATATATGAATAGTTAAAAAAAGAAACTATTATCAGTAACATTTATTAGCTAAAAATCCAATTATAATAAGTTAATTTTTTCAAACTTTAAAAGACTAACATGGGAACTGTGGCCCCAAAGGTTAACAGGTTAGGAAAGGCTATTCTGGCATTTGCTCGTCAAACTGAAAGCAAGCTACAAAAGGTCTTTTGCAATTTTATCTTGGAATCTCCCTTAAGGAAGACTGGTCTAGAGTTTAACCTAGTGATGAGATTGAACATCTGGCAGAACATATCTTATACTTCTGCAGAATTTAATCGTACAATCTGAAGTAAATAATTTTGGGATTTGTGCATTAATCTATTGATGGATAAATGGAGAGAGCCTGAAGTGTAATCTCCAGCACAAGCCAGACTTCAGTTGCGTTCTAAGAAGATTTGTCCTTTCCATTTGGGAACATGCTGACTATTAAAAATCAGGCCTTTAGTTAAAATAAACCAACTGTTACTCACCCGGTTGGTAAAAAATCGCATTGGCTGAACTCAGGGCTTCGGACTTGCCAAGTACTTTCAAGACTCTATGCACACATGCAAATTCTTTAGGATAGAACAGCAAATTCTCAAGACGATCTTTGGTTTCATCACAGGCTCCTGAATGACAAAGATATGTGTATGGAGGGGTTATAGGTCATTGTGCAAAAACACAATTTTTTTTTTCCTGCAACCCACTTATTTAACTCCCAAATTCCTGGATTTTATAACAGTGCCTTTGCTATGACAATTACTTTTCAAGGTTGCCAAGTATAACTCATGGGCTTGATTCTGAGATCTCTAGACAGAGATATATCTCTTCATTAACCTTACTCTTCACTTTAATGGACTTTCATATTGCAAAGCCACATTTGAATGTTCACATTATATGGATAATACCAGTACTGGTGTTTCTTTTTGTTAATCAGGTAGATGATACATTTTCCAGCTATATTAACACAATTCCCAGCAACAGAGAATGTTAAACTCATGTGACGTTAATCACTAACCACTGGATGATTTAGTGTGACAATGCGACCAGTTTCCAGCTTGTTGCTGCCAGCATTTGAGATGTGGATTAAGTGAGAGTACGGCAATTGTTTCTTCTCAGATATAGTAAGACATTCTAGTGGCCTAAGATATTTTAGACCTTAACATTATCAGCTTCAGCTGGTATGGCCAACAGGCAAAAATTTTTGGTGCTGTAGCCCAAGATATTTGGGTGATATCTGACTATTTGTTTTCTGAGGAGCAGAAAACTCCTTAGACAAGAGAACAAGAGATTCAGTTTGCCGCACTGACTCGTTATGAAGACCTCATAGAAGGAAAGAAATTAGACAAAAATAGTGAAACAGATCGGATCAAAGGAGGCTGGAATTTGATTGTTGGAACAAAACCTTTTAGTGAAAAATAAATTGTGTCCCCAGGGATTTTCAGCAATAGTAATCAGAATAATAGATTGTGCTTAGCAGCCTGACACAATATAGACACAACTATATCCTGAACAAATGCTGGAAAAATCTGTCCAAAGCTTTATTTAGGTTGCCAATGATTCCCAAGGGAATCTGACTCATTTCTAGAAAGATAGGAACTTTATACTTAATTTAAATGAAGATGCCCATAGTTTAGTACTATAACTTTCTTATAACAAGAATGAGAAAGATAGAAATGTGTCTACTATATTAGCAATGCTATTTGAAACAGGGATGCGCATGACAGGAGAGATGTTTCATAATTTATGGGTTTTTTTCAGAGAAACATAATATCTAAGAAATTATGAAAAGATATAAATATCTTTTTATATTGAGGTATAGCATATAAGGGAACCTTTCATGCAAACAGAAATCAAAGAGCTCACACATTTGTGGACTTCTACAGAGCAGGAGACCCACTCACACTGCACTTCAGATTCTACAGGTAAGGGGAAAAAAATGATGCAGAGGCCCCAATGGTGTATTCTTACCTAATAGGAGATTGGAAAGTGTTGTTATGATGCTAAGGGGTGAGAAAACCATGTTGCCATCATTTTTCTGGACTGCTATTTTGTAGAACTCAAGTGAAAATCTGGATAGAGCCTCAACCAGCTTCTGTTCATCTTCTGGAGTGGACTGAGCACATGTAGGCCATGGTTTCCAGCGCTGTGAGCATGAATTGGGTGGACAACTGGTATCAGACACTGTGGGAATGGGGGTAGTATTTGCTGTGGTTGGTCCTTCTGTTGGAACTTCAGCAGATTCTTGTTTGCCATTTGAAAGTTCCGGATCCAGATAATCGGTCACAGCAGTAGTATCATCTTCTCCATTTGCATTGTGTATTGGTCCTTGTGTATTCTTATCTGAAGTCTCCTACAAAATGTTGATATTAAGTAATGGTGGATACACATATGAATTTATGCTTTTATATATCAGTAAAAGCAAAAATGATTGGCACTTTTTCTGAATCCAAATATCTAGGTTTTAAATTAAAAATAAGCATATTTGGCACTATATTGCATAGTACTGTAGTCACAATTAAATATTTTGACATTTTGCAGTTTATATGGGTTTGACATATAATCAATTTGGAAAATATTTCATATAAAAGGAACTCTGAAAGATTAAATTTCAATACCTTGTTTCTTAAAACAAAACAAAATAAATTAGAAGTTTAAGTTCAGTACAAGTTAGGTTTTTCAAAAGGCTGACACAGATAGCCTCCTATATTGATTTCATTGTTTTCTCCTGGGAAAAGTGGCAGGAGAATAGATTTTCAGAATTAGACAATTCTGGACACTGATTATTGCTGTGAGCAGATTAGACATTTTACCTTAAATGCCTCTTTCTAAATTTTTGATTCTGAGACATAGAAAATACATATCTTTTCTTACTTGCTGACCAGAGCACATAAATGTTTTCTTTTATTTCTTCATAACCATATGGTTAATAGTTTGAAATTTATCAATAATGTTTCTAAATGAAAATGCTGTTGGCTAGCAATGCCTTAATAAATTTAAGATAGTAGAATAGCTAAATTTTTAAAATAAATTCATTATTACTTTCAATGCAAAAGAAAGCTGAGTAAAAAAATTCCTTTTTCTGGTCTCTATTAGCCAACGCACCTGATCATCCAAGTTCCACGTCCCAAACTGTCCATCATACTCAAAATTAGTATCGATATCTGAATTCAGAGTTTGCTTAATTTCTTCACTTCTCTCAGCATCTTGAAGGGGAGTAGGTGTTATATCATTTCTATTATCTATGTCTTCTTTGGTGCAAGGTGTCTTAGAAAAATAAATCCTCATTAGATAAATCAATGTGGTCTGGTTTCATCACAAATAATACATTTTCTTTCTGATTTAAAAGAGAAGTTAGTTATATTATGTTAATTTTTATCTCAAAGTTTGGAGGAAAAGTTAGAAGATGTGCTTTTGAAGAATTAACAAAATTGTGTTAGTTGATAGAATTAACACAATTGTGATCTGAATTTTGAATCACACCTTCTTCCATATCCTAGTCCATGACAAGATCCTTTGCCATATGCTTTCATCCTCACATTTGACTGTTTTAGGTTCTTCAGTCCTCTCAGCAACTGTTTCTCCTCTGGATGCAACCTTGATGTAAGGTGTGATGGAGAAATACATCCCTGTTATTTAAATGCATATTCTTCCTTTTAAAACCCTAAATAGTAACCATGCATTTCTTATATCAACATTACTTTCTGATTTGGTTAACAAACCGATAATTCAACAATTTTTAACAGTCAACACTCAAATCTTCAATACTTGAAGGAAGAATATTATTCCACCCCAATAATTTATCCTTAAAAGACAGGGTTAGATTTGCTGACAACAGGCTGAGGTTTTCTTGTTCATTCTTCCTTCGTAGAGAGGATTATCTTAAATTCAGACACTCTCCTTTGAGAACTATTCTATTCTATTCTATTCTATTCTATTCTATTCTATTCTATTCTATTCTATTCTATTCTATTCTATTCTA
>JANHJO010003344.1:6483-17738 GCA_032468235.1 Pseudoxyrhopus heterurus | reverse complement strand
TCTCCAGCCAATAGAGGCAAGGCATGCAAATCGGGCAAACAACACTGGGAATTGTAAGCTCCAGCATTCCCTGCTTCCATCATGTCGCTGCAAGACATAAATACCCGGGCAAAGCTGGGTTATCAGCTAGTCTGATATAATAGAGGGCCACCCTCCTCAAGCATCTTTTGTGATGACAGTAATTACAACATTAGCGAATGATTTACTGCTGAGAAGAAAATTACCAGGGAAGTCAATTCCATCATACCATTCAGTGGAAATAAAGCACGGGCCAGCCTCTTCAGCATCATGCAAGCACTGCTTGCTTTGTCTCCTATTTTCTGATGCTAACCCAAAGCAGACACAATTTTTTTGTGCCTGATGTAAGTTCTGTCCTAGGACCATCCTATAAACTGCTCGTTTTATGGCTGAAATGAGCTTTCCCGTCATCACAGTCTCTAAGAAATATTAAGTCAGATCTCTGTAAAGAAAATATTTGCAAGTGGAAGTCAAAATATTTTTTTTCTAGGTTAAACAGTAACATTTACATATTTTTTTCAACAATCATTTTTAAAAGTAACTAGTGTTGAAATTGATAGTGAGATTGTTTTAAATTGATAGTGAGATTGTTTTAAAGTCAGTTGAAATAAACTCCACCAGTTGTCTATTATTATTCTTAGTGTTGTTCTTTTAAACGTATTGGAGAATTAGGCAGAAGATTTGTGAGCACCAGCAGAAAATAAATACAGCGAAAACCTACTTCCAGAAGCTTAATGTAATGGAACTAAGCCTTCTCTAATGTTGTCCTCTTTCTATGGAAATGTGTTTCCCCAGAAATCTGAAATGGTTCCTTCCATGTTGGTGGCGCAGTGGTTAGAACGCAGTACTGCAGACTACTCTGCAGACTTGCCGAGCAGCAGTTTGGCTGATCGAATCCCACCAGGCTCCAGGTTAACTCAGCCTTCCATCCTTCTGAGGTCGGTAAAATGAGAACCCAGATTGTTGGGGGCAATATGCTGATTCTGTAAACCGCTTAGAGAGAGCTGTAAAGCACTGATAAGCGGTATATAAATCTAATGCTATTGCTATTATTGCTATTGCTATATAACTAGGTGAAAAATAGAAAGGTTGAAATCTAGAATTCTGTGCATGTTTATATAGAAGTAGACCCAATAAGTTGAATAAGCAAACCCTGCCATAGCGTGAGAATAAAGCCCAAAGAATAGAAAAATTGCATTGCTTTGTTGTATTCCGGTTAACTAATGTAGTTCCTTTTTCAAAAAAAAATCATTGTTAACATTATCCCAACATTATTATGTAACAACTAGGATTTTTCTAGGCTTACTGAGCCTGGACCTGTAGTATCTGAATTATACAGGAAATTCATTTTAAAGTATCCCTGGTAGATGATGGTCTTACCTCAGCTCAAAAACATTTCCCTGAATAACTACCAACTGGGATCAACTGTAAACTTGGCTGCCTTGCTGTTACCCTTAAGTCAAGGTGATTTATGTTTAAAAAAACACTGATCCCAAAATATATACTTGATGGACTTCAGTTCTTATTTCTCTCCACTGAGCAAACTGTCTTATTTATTTATTTTTATAGTTTTCAGATTTTTACACATTGTTTTCTGATTTTGATAATTATGTAATTATAAAGATATAGATCCTCTTTATCCCAAGATCTCTAAATTTACTCAAGAGTCTTGAGGATTTGGAAATATTTAAGTTTGACGATATTGACATATCACCATCTATTGTATATATGTGTTTCAATAGACATATTCCAAAAGTACTAGAAGATAATTCACACCTTTAGTTGATCTCTTTCTCCCTCAGTCTGCACATTAAAAAGTGGGATAAAATAAGGTAACAATAATGTTTATGTAGTGCACATTGGAGGTGGTGACCCTTTGAGAGCTGTATGCAACGAAATTTCATTTTAATGTATGCAGATTAGTGTACATTCAAAGTGACAAAGTTATTCTATAAATTTATCTTTGCAGATTACATGTTTATTTTCCTTCGGGGAGGCTTGTCAATTGATCAAAGGTGTTAATTGATCGAAGTAGAATAAAGTGTCAGCGTTATTTCCCGTGACTGGAAACAACGTTTTACTCTATATGCTCTGAGAAACCCGGACAGGTTGAGATAGAGTTCCGTCTATCGCTCGAACCCGGAAAAGTGGTGTTGAAAAAGCCTTCGGTAGAATGAATCATCAGCGCCTGCTGCAAATGCGACCACAAGATAAACAAGTCGGTGCACGTCTCGTGCAAAGGTTCATTGATAAAATAGCAGCCCTAGTTTATCTTGCCTTCTCTCAATAAAAAAAACAACACCCGATCGCTCCTGGCTTGCTCTTTTCCCTACGATGCTCTGGAACATCAGCACAACCTTCTTTGCCCTCTTGGATTACAACTCCCAGAATTCCCTAGCTAGAAGCCATGCCGGTTGTGAATTCCGATAGCCGCGATCCACCGCTCTAGCCACCATATCTCAGGCTTCTCCTCGCGGCTCCCTCCTCTCTATGGTTTGAAAATAGAAATAAACGGCTGCAGCTGCGCAGTAGGCTCTGCGCCTGGCACGTGACGTCAAGAGCCGTACAGTATTGGACTGAGGTAATTCGAAAACTTCTCCGGCTGCCTAGAGAAGGCAAGATTTCATCCGGGAAGTTTCTATGGTATCCACGAAGGGAATGAAACCAAAGGCACACTGGCGGAAGTGCTGCTTCCTCGTGCTTCCGGTTGGTACCTGGGCCGAAGGTGAGTTTTGATAGCGATGAAAGCGGGAAGGCGGTTGAGGTGTTTGTAGACGTTTATTGGAGAGACAGAAAAAGGATGGAGCGAGGGGGGTCTTTTTGGAGGCGAGGCTGCAGGCACAGGAACTGGAAAAAAAGGGAAAGGGAAACACCAATGGTTCGCTCACTTTCGTTAGGGAAGCTAGTAAAAAGACGCGCCTCCCTCCACCGTCGCTAGCAATAGCCGCAAAACGGGGTCACTCTGAGCGAAAAAGTTTTGAGATCGGGCTTCCGTCTTTCTGCTTCAGGTCTTTTTTTAAATTTCATTTAATTTTTCCCAATAGTGTACAAAAGTAGGCGATCAAGAGAGAAAGCCCTTCCTTCCATCAAGTTTGTTTATTCGTGTCAGAAGCATCACGATTAAAATAAAGCATATTATATGACATACATTTAAAATTTAAAATATAAAATACAATGTTACAATGTGTACAAGTTAAATTTAATTTCTATCCAAGTAATTTCCATCTTATTCTTCTCCCTTCCTCTTTGAGGCTTTTTAATCCTCATCTCTTTCTGCTTCAAGAGTTGATATAAGTGGCTTTTTCTTGCCATGACACTGATTGGTTAAAGTGGGAAATGGGACCTGAAGTGATTGATGCACTCTCACATTTTATTAGCCAGATTACAAATAAGATTAGGTTATCAAAAGAGGTTTCTAAAATGCTGAGCATGTACAATTTTATTGAGTTAGTGAATGTGCATGTACATATTTTTATGTTGATAGAATTACTAGCTTCTAATATTTGTGTTCTCCAGTTATAAAAAAGCCATTTACTTGAAGTTGTGATGGATCCTCTGAGGGCTCAGCAGCTGGCAGCTGAGCTGGAAGTGGAGATGATGGCTGATATGTACAACAGGTATTAACATTTATAAGTACAAGATTTTTAAAAGCTTTTTAACCCCATGAAAACAGAGTTATTATCTCATTCATTTTGGACTACACCATTGGAATACAGTCATAGGTATCTGCAGTTAGCCAACTTGATCCTTACAAGGAAAGTCCAACTGTCTTTGAACTTTGATCATGGAAGCTGTTTTCTGCTAGGCAATGGTGGCCAATGCATGAAATGCTGGAGCTCATTGAGACCTCCATATTTGTCACTCAGGTGACTGGACAGGCTTAGGAACTTTTAGTTATGGAGATGCTGATGATATGACTGAGAAGGTGTGGGGTCCTCTACTTCTGCAGCTCTGGCAGTAAGTCAAATGACGAAGCATAGCATAGTACCAGAGAATGAGGTTGTCAATTTATGGGAGAATACAACGAAGTGGCTTCCAAACTTCTTTATGCCAGTTATAAGTACAATTATAAATGTCTTTCTTTTTCTAAAGTTACAAAATGTCTTCTTTCTATCATCTATCCTGTCCAATTATCAAAGCCATAAATCATAAGTTCATCTTTTTCGGTTTTCTGCAATAAGTCCATAAGGGGTTTTTAATCAGCAATTAACATGGATAGTGGCTTTTCTCTAATCAAAGAAGAGAATTTGACTATCTCAGCAAGTTCCAATCATCTTCACCAACCATTCTTCCTTCGCAGATTTTACTAAATCTTTTCCTCTTTGGGCATACATGTCCAAATGTGATTTCCAGCTTGAACTTCCTAGGCTACCAAAGCTTGAAGAATGGCATAGAGATGGATCCTGGGAAGGTCCGAGCGATCCTAGAGTGGGAGCCTCCGCGAATGAGTAGAAAACTACAAAATTTCCTCAGCTTTGCTAACTTGTATCATCAGTTCAGCCCAACATTCGCTCAAATAGCCCTACCAATCACAAACTTGTTGAAAACTAAAGGGGAAGCTAAACCCAGACCCAGCTAACCTCTAAACTGATGACTGAAGTGCCAAGCCATGTTCGAGAAGCTCAAACCTCTCCTAAAAGCCCTGACCAAGATGAGTCCTTTGTAATATAAGCAGATGCCAGTGGTGTGGCTATGGGGGCTGTGCTGCTTCAGTAAAACGCAAAGGGAGAACTACAGCCATGTGATTACACCTCCCACAAGCTCTCTCAGACTGAGAGGCGATGGGCTATCTGGGAGAAGGAAGCCTATGCAGTCCATTGGGCCCTCCTTACTTGGAGACAATTCCTGGAGGGCAGTAAAATCCCTTTTGAGGTGTGGACAGACCACAAAAACCTAGAAGCATTCAAGGCTCCCTGTTAGGGAATCGAACCCCGGTCTCCCGTGTGACAGGAGGGGATACTTACCACTATAATAATGAGTTATCTGCTGCAGTTATCATCTGCAACAACAAAGTTCTATGACTTTTATTCCGACTCTCTTTCCATCAGTCCCACATAAATACCTCTGGTGTCCAATTTATTCAAAAGTACTTTTACCAAAAAAAAATCTTTCGAAATTAGTTAAATCCAATTTTTTTTAAGAAAGTAAGCTTGTGCAAACTTTGTTCCATATAGGCTGTGTTAAGGCTGTGAGTTTACTTGAAATCCCAGCCACCCAATTCATGAGTCGACTGCAAAAACCTTGGTTCTTGCAGTCTATTCTCAAGAAGCACCTGCCGCAACTGCAGATGGCAATCTCACAATTTCTCCTTATATCCAAAAAGAGAATGCTGGCTGAAATTCAGTGAATGGTCACCAATCTCTGCCAATTTTGGTTCAAGTAGTTAAAAGTAGGGGCAGGAATTTTGTATAGTACTTTCAATATTGCAAAATTGATGACATTTTCCCCAGGTTAATCAGATAGGAAACAGAATTAGATGAATTAACAATCTTGCAAGTCTGAAAGCACAAACTTCCCACCATCATTTTTAATTGCTTGATATTTTATAGGGGAGGTCCTTCCTAAGTTTCTTTCTCTGACTGTTAAGCCACAGGGGGCTCCTGCCTCTCTTATTGTTTCCTAGATACCATCTTTTCTCCTCATTCCACCTATTCCATTACAACAACTTCTCTCTAGTCACCATCATTGATTAATAAATATAAAAATGCAAGATATGTGAGATTTTTCCCGTTTTTCTTGTCTTTGCATATTCTTTAATTTCCTGGTTTCCATTGACCTTTCATACGAATAGGCTTTTTATATGCTGACACAGGCTTCTTATTTCCCGAAAAATGTATAAACATATGTATATTTATATCTGCAAACTAAGTAGACATTCAGGAATCTGGAAACAAAAAAAAAACATAAACAAACATGAAAAACAAACATACCAATAAAAGGAACTGAAACTGGCACACACTAGTAGTAACAATTATATGTAAAAGGGCAGTTAAGAAAGGATGTCTGGGAAATCTAAATCTGATAAGATGTGTTGACTCCCCTCAATCCCATCCATCTATATCTTTTTCCTAAATATGCCAAACATACTTATTATCCACTACTTGCATCATATTCCCAAAGTATGTAAGTATCTGCTTATTCAGTTCTGTATTTTCATTTACAGCTAGTCTTCAACTTAAAACAGTTAATTTAGTGACCATTCAAAGTAACAGCGGCACTGAAAAAAGCGACTTATGACCATTTTTCACATGATCATTGCAACATCACATGATCAAAATCAAAATGCTTGGCAACTGACTCATATTTATGACGGTTGCAGTGTCCCGGGGTCACTTGACCCTTTGCGAGCTTCTGACAAGCAAAGTCAATAGGGAAGCTGGATTCACTTAACCGTGTTACTAACTTAACAACTGCAGTGATTCGCTTAACACTTGTGGCAAGAAAGATCGTAAAATGGGGCAAAACTCAATTAACAACTGTCTCACTGAGCAATAGAAATTTGGGGTTCAACTGTAGTCTTAAGCGGAGGGCTACTGTATTAATCAGTTTGATAAGGTTGCCTATCTATGCATTGAAACTCTGGGCACCAATTAAAAAATAAAAAATATCAACAGTCATATAAAAACGCCAAGTCGAGGCTCCTCATTAAAAATCTCAGAAGATACCAAGGCTGTAAATGCAGACTAGAGCTTCAATAACGACGGTCTGGCCAGCCTCTGAGCAAAAAGGCAATTCTTCACAGCCTTTTGAAAGGCTGGTATGATTGGACCACCCGTATCTTTTGCTGCTTTTATCATCCAGGAGAAGTGCCCATCATCATTTGGTCCAGGACTAATTGACCAATGACTCTTGCATGCCATGGTGTTTTTAGTAACCATATCAAGGCCATAATCTGAAGGTATTCATCTTTCATTTTTTCTTGTTGCCCAGTTTTTTCTAACTGTACCCTATTGCTGGAAATATCATTGCTTTAATTATGCTGACATTTTTTTGTTATTGAAATCCTCCATGATGGTTTCTAAGTTTGCCATTTCTTTCTAAAAAATAGTTTTAGGTTTTGTTTCTTGAGTGCAGTATCCATCCATATCCGTTCTGAAGCCCCGCAAAATGAAAGCAACGATCGCATTAACTTTTTTTGCTGCAAGCTGTACGTTCACTAAATATAAGTTGGTATTACTTAAAAAAACTTCTATAATTTGTTTTATTGCATTATTGTAAACATAACTAGTACATTGTATTATTTGAGTACAGGTAGTCCTCGACTTAATCATTCGTTTAGTGACTGTTCAAAGTTACAATGCACTGAAAAAATGACTTATGACCGTTTTTCACACTTATGACCATTGCAGCATCCATGTAGTCACATGATCAAAATTCGAGAGCTTGGCAACTGGCATGTATTTATGATACAGCAAGATACATCAAACTATTTGATAAAGGTTCCTGTCTAAAATGTAATACAGTGCTTATTACAAAGGTCTCCACTGTACTGTTATTTATTATTGTTTGTACATATTAAAGAAAAAAGACAAAAAATTAATAGCAGCAAAAAGGAAAAATTGATTTGATTTCTAACTTCCCCTTTTTCTGCCTTTGTCATTTTGTGATGTTTATAATTTTTTAGGCCCCCTTAATATTCATCCAGAGTTTTTCTTTTATGTTTTTCAACTATTTAAGTGTTACTTACTTGCAGCTAATAAAAGTGATATGGCTGCATGTTAGGGCTATGCATTACTTTTGATCTGGAAGCAAAAAAGTGCTTTTCCTTAGGACCTCATTTAAGGAATTAAAGTTTTTTTAATGTATTTATTTTAGAATCCAAAGAATGCACAGCTCGACCACACATTCAAATTATTGCTGTTTGGTCACAGTTTTAATTTCAACTGTTAATTGTTTCAGTTCTGCTTTTTATGTGACATATTTGTTGAACGAGGTAAACAGATATGAGAACAACATGCTTCCTTGTCTCACTTCTCCTATTTTAAACATTCTTATAATAGCTTCTCATTTATTGTAAAGATTACTCAACGGACTAGTCAGATATTCTTATTCATTAATATGAATCATTAATATATTCCATGTTCTGATATATTTCTCTTGTAATTCTCATACTTCCTCCATTATTTTTCTTATGCTGGCTACTTGATATTGGGTCTCTTTGCTGAGTTTGTAGGCATGTGCAAAATACTTCATTTGGAATTTTTTCATGCTTAAAAATGTCACAATATTCCCTGTCTTGAGCACCAAATGGATTCCTTCAAGCATTTTGGAAAATGTTTCCAATCCAGAACAATAATTTTTCCCTTGAAGCACATTTCATGAAATTTCATGTTTGAAACACTTAAAAATGAAAAGTTTTTGCACATCTCTATTTTTTTTAAAAACATGCTTTTTAGTTGGCATTTCTCTTTCCATGTACAACAGGTAATCTTCAACTTACAACCATTCATTTAATGACTGTTCGAAGTTATAACAGCACAAAAAAGGGCCTTATAGCTGTTTTCACACTTAATGACTGTTGCAGCATCCCTGTGTTCATGTAATGAAAATTCAGTCACTTAGCAACTGGCATATATTTATGACAGTTGCAGTGTCCCAGGGACATGTGATCCCCTTTTGTGACCTCTGACAAGAACAGTCAATGGGGAAGCCAGGTTCACTTAACAAGTATGTTATTAACTCAACATCTGCAGTGATTCACTTAACAGTTGTGGGAAGAAAGGTGGTAAAATGAGGCAAAACTCACTTAACAACTGTCTTGCTTAGCAATGGAAATCTGGGGGCTCGACTGTCATTGTAGATCAAGGATTGCCTATATGGATGCTTTTTGTAAGAAGTTAAGTAAATATTTATTTATTAGTTTATGGGATTTTGGTAATTTCTGTGTATTTTTATATGTCCCTGTTTTTGGCCCCATATAGGTAGATACACTTTATTTTCAACTGTCTAAGCCTCACATAGAGATGCTAGCATTAACTATCGGTTCCTCTTTTCCTGCAACTTTAAAGGATTCAGTGGGCATTTCATCTGCATTTGATGTATTCCCGTTTGAAGCTTTTCTATCGGGTCATGTTCTTGTTGAGCTAGTTCCTAAATATATTCTCTCTCCCTTCAAATGTCTTTGTCAATTTACAATCTCTTTTGTAAACGATCCCAGTGTAGTCTTTTCATCTTCCTTGAATCTCATTTGCCCATTCAGATATTTTCTATATTTTTTGTTGAATATTTTACCATAGCTGAAAAATTTCCCTTGATTTCTGATTTTTTTTACTGCTACTTTTCTTTTTCTTGATACTTTCCCCTACATATTCACAACCTTAACTTTTCGTGCCTTTTTTGATATTGAATGGCCGTGTCCAGTCATCATACATCCTTATTTCCTTTCTTTGATCTTTCCTCAGCTATCATGACAGCTTGTTCTGAAAGAGATTTGAATCTTTTGCTTGGTAAAATTTTGGGGTTTTTGGATTGCTTGCTTATTTGTTTTTGCTTTGGTTTCCATAGGATCTCTTTTTACCATACATGGTCAGGTTTAGTTTTTCATAATTCAAGTATACTAATCTGTACCATGCAGTGACCTTGCGTGTTTCAACTATATAGCCTCTAAGTCATATTTTACTGATATACCTTTTTTCTTTGATTTTTCTAAGTTTAATCCATTTGAATAGCAGTAATTCATAGTCTGTTTTACAACCTGTAACTAGAAGTATCTGACTGACTGGATTGTGCTTTTTCATCAGAATGGCAACTAAAAGAAGATGGCACTGATGTCAGAGAAGCATTTGAAGAATTGTTAATAGAATAAGAAACCTACTGTAATTCAGCTACTGAGGCAAAATATAGATTTCTGAATGATGTGCTGATACTCATTGCATCATGAGCTGATATGGAGCTGCAGTGGCTCAAGTGGTAAGAACAGAGTACTGCAGATCAGCAGTTTGGCTGATCGAATCCCATCAGCTCCAAGGTTGACTCAGCCTTCCATCCTTCTGAGGTCGGTAAAATGAGAACTCAGATTGTTGGGGGTAATATGCTGATTCTGTAAACCACTTAGAGAGAGCTGAAAACACTGATAAGCGGTATATAAATCTAATGCTATTATTATTATTATTATTATCATCATCATCATCATGGGATCATCTGGATTAGAATATTAAAATGTGGTTAAACTAAGTCACTCAGGGTGCTTTGAGTCTGCAGTGTCCAATATACCAAATTCAGTATTGAATTGATAGTTTCTGTCCAAAAGTATATATAGCCTAGAGACTATTTGTAGATCAAGAAGGGCTCATTCTGTAATTTTGATTCTAAAGAAACCAAAGCTGCATCAGAAATTGTTTAACTCTTAGAGGAAACATCATGTTTTAGATACCATTAGAGTTGTGGGCATGAAGGTCTTCAGATGTTTTATGTTGTCAGAATGAAAAGCAGATGCAGAACTCTGAAGAATGACCTGTTTTCTCAAGTTTTTCTTCTTCTTGCACAATCACAGAATGACCAATGCCTGCCATCGCAAATGTGTTCCTCCACACTACAAGGAAGCTGAACTGTCAAAAGGGGAATCCGTGTGCCTGGATCGCTGTGTCTCCAAGTATTTGGACATTCATGAACGGATGGGCAAGAAACTGACAGAACTCTCAATGCAAGATGAAGAACTGATGAAACGGATGCAGCAAGGGACTGGACCTGCCTGAACTCCCACTTCCGATTCTCCCAACCTATCTCTACACCTTGTGTCCGGACTGGTGTTCAAAATTCTTGCTTTTGCCAATAAAACATCCATGCTGTGTTTCTTCTGCCAGCTGCTAATGGGGCTGAAACTCTTGTCTTCCATTTTTAGGCCTGATAAATGATGGTGCCTTGTGAAGGAAAACAAACTCATCTCTTGAACCCTTTTGTTAGCTTATTCTTTCTTGTTGAACATTGGAAGCTGAAGCTTTGGATTTGCTTAGGGGGCTATTTTAACACTTATTATCCAACTCCACAGAATTTCCTGGCTTATTTCCATTTCCTTGGTACACTATCAGTAAAAAGGAAGCAGTTTACTATCATTCACTTAAAATATCCTTCTTTATTAGGTACTAGCTGATTACCCGGCGTTGCTCGGGTCTTTTTTTATTTTAGGCGCTTCTCCCGCTGCTGCCCTGCGGCCGGCCGGGCGAGCGCGGGGCTCCGCGACAGGTGGAGCGCGGCGCTGCCGCCGTTGTCCTGGAGCCGGGCAGGCGAGCAGGAGACCG
>JANHJO010003343.1:0-11782 GCA_032468235.1 Pseudoxyrhopus heterurus | reverse complement strand
TAGCACTGATGATGTTACCTAGTTTGGGTAATGAAATGTCTGCAAGAAAACAAGCAAGCTCAGAGAGCACCAAGGACTTTTCATTTCAACCCCGAGTTACAAATGTTCTCCTTTATCACTAGAATGTATTTATCTGTTCCCTAGAAAGCATCTCTTTGCCCTTTTCCCCAAAGTATTTCCCTCATGCCATTACAAAAAAGCTTCTATAAATAGAGATAGGAATTAAGGGAAATTATAAGAAATATCTTGGGGGTATGGAAATAAAGGAAATCGGACATAAAGTTTAAGTAAAACATACTATTCCTAAGAGATAAAGGAGAAAAAACAGATTTCTTCCTGAGTCCTTTGGCCAGATGTGTTTTCAGATCCTGTATCCCGAGGGGAGACAAGCAGCTTGAGGTACCAAGGAGTTAGGCTTTTGAACTGGTAGCTTGGCTCAGATAAACAGAATGCCCAAATGTCTCACCAATTAGGAAATAACCAGCCTGGATCCAAGACTTGTAGAAATGAACAGGCTTCATTCAGAATGTGCCAGTTTCAACCAGAAGAACGGATCAAAAAAGTAGGAAGAGACAGAGAGGGAGAGGGAAAGGGAGAGGGAGGAAGAGAGAGAGAGAGGGAGAGAGGGAGACAGAGACAGAGACAGAGATTCTAAGGGAGACTTTTGCAAAAATAGCTATTGCTTTGGGCATTTGGCAAGGGAAAGGAAGAGTAAGTTTGGTTATTATATTTCCTTAAAAATATTCTTTCTGTATTATTTTATTTTATTTCTATATTATTTTTATATAATTGGATGCATGTGAGAAAAACAATCTTAAGACCTGGTACCAGTTTTGTTTAAAATAAATTGTAAAGTTTCCGGAAAGGATCATGCTTGAGACATCTCTAGGGAGCCATCAGCAAAAACCAGAATAGTTTCTGTGTTAAAACAGGAACTACACAAAGCAAGAGATGATTCCCAGTGTTCCGAATCACCCATTCTAAACTTCATTCTAAAGGTGCTGTTTCAGTCAAGCACAGTTCCAAGCTCATGTATGCTGCTCACAGCTCAAAGGAAAAATAAAATAAAAACTAGTGCTTTTTATTATATTCATGATTTCTTTCTATTCCCTTGCTTTCAGAACTGACTTGTAACTGTTAAGCATGTTTTTGACAAATTATTCCCAAGCTATCATGCTGGTAAGAGTCAAAATGACCTATTTTCCCAATGTACATATAGATTTACTTCAAAGAATGTAAAGAATGAACTACTTTTTTTTAACAAGGGTCTTAATAAAGCAAAGGGAATAGGGAATACAGGTGTGTTAAATTCCCCTAATGTTTTTGCATACACAATGTATGCAAAATAGATAACAATAGAAACAGTTCACAAGAAAAATATCTGGCTGAAAACAATGCTAATTAGCTGAACCTTTGACTATTTTCTATCTAATTCCAATAGAGATATCTCAAATAATTATAAAAAAACTTCTGCAAAAGACAAATGATTATCAAAGATTCCATTCGGTAGCAAGTCAAAGAGAGGTAAAGTTGGAGGAGGGAGATCAATCTAAGCCTGAATTTCCACTGAAGGCTAATAGGTGAATAAGTCACAACAGATGTAACAGATGATAAGAGAGAGGTCTAAATAAATGCCATTTAATTTTTAAAATTGTGGTCATCAGAAAATGTTTCCTGCCTCTCCAATGTTTCCTTTACAAAAGTAATACTGGAGAAGCTTTAATATTCCTAGCTTGTTCAGATAGTTACAGTCAGAGGGCAGTTAGAGGGCAGACGAGAGAAGAAAATCCTGGCTGTGTCGTGTACAATTTTGGACTCAAATACATTTATTTTGAAATAAGATCTTGTGGAATACATTCCATTTTATGGATGCATGAAGTGATTTATTACAAACAGTAGGTATTAATGCAGTATATACTGAGTAGATTGAATAGGTATTAGTTCATAGAATATCTTGGGTTTTTGCTTCTGCTAATTTTTAAAGTAAGCTCCAAGTGCCAAGTAACACACGAGCTGTTGTGAATTTGCCACATCCCCCTGCTTCACCTTTCTTTCTACTTTTTCCCCCTTTATTCTTTCTGTACTTTCTATCTTTTATTGTTTTTGAGTTTGTGTGTTTTTTTATATTTTTAATTGTAATGCTTAATACATTTATTATTTTTTTAAAAAAAATACTGAGTAAAAATGGGTGTAGAAAACAACCTGGGAACTTTTCTGGGATTTGAATCCATTAATTTTTTTCTAGCTTATCCATGAATTAAAAAAAATGAAATAAAAGCAAATTTGGCAGATCTTTCTTCAGATGTTACATTGAAATAAATAAAATCATCAAAATACTTTTGAATAGAGAATATAAGGTACTAGGTACAAATGTGATGAATACTCCAGGCGAGTGGCACCAACAGGTCATGGGCTGTGTATGTGCGGCTGATGCGAAGAACAGGGCAGCGCCAGCAATGGGAGTCACCTAAAATCTATTTATTAGATTTTTTTATCCTTCTTTATTACTTTTATAGGTGGTGAATGTACATAATACACCTTCTTCTGGTTTACCCACAACAATATTGTGAGGTGGGTTGGACTGAGAGAGAGTGATTGTCCTAAAGTTACCTAGTGGGCTTTCATTCCTAAGGCCAACACCTTCAACACTACACCAGATTGGCTCTGTGACTAATCCCTCTCTTTAAAATCTCATTTCCTTTCTTCCTAATATTCAAGTAATCTTTGTTACTTTAAATCTCTTACTCCTATTTTTTTAAGGTTGCTTCATTTAGCTAATAATTTCCTTTCTTCTTCCAAGCCATTTCATTTAGGCTTGCTCTTTTTGGATCAGCTCTGCTTACATAAAGGAGATTTCTTACGTCTCTTCCTTGCCCTTTAATTAATGTACATTCCTTGCATCTAGTGTTGCATTTTTGTGTTATTTTGCACCCACAAAGCTTTATTTATATATGTATATTCAAATTCTAGATTTCTCTTTCTCCTCTCCAGTATGATCTTCCCCTCTGGATTTTCTTAAGGAATCCCATTTGCCTACTAAGCTATTCTTTAGCCAGTGTTCCACTTACCTTCCTTTTCCTTTTCCTTCCCCTTTCTCTTTGCCTTTACATCCTCTTTCTTCTTCCTATATTACACATCTTGGGCACCCAGATTCTTAGTACATAAGTTATTTATTTTCTCCTTATAGAAAACATTACTAGTTTTCACCAGCTTCACTCATTTCCCCAACTTTATTGCAACCACATAAATCACAGATACACAGTAATTTTTCCTTCTCCTTTTCATGAATAAAATATTGCTATAACAACAATTTAAATCCAGCCTGTGCCTCCAACAACTGCAGTAAATTTGTGGACAACCTTATGGAGCTCCTAAAAGGTAGCTCATGGCCAAGTATGCTGAGAAAAATATATACTATAATAGGCTTAACGGTAGTAAGGTAATCAAAGCAGTTGCTTGGTGCTGTAATGGAAAGCTCCAACTAAGTGAGAAACCTGAAATTAGCAAATGCAATAAACATACAGAGATGCACATGGAGGTAATCCTAATATTTGTAAAGCAAAAGTAATAGGAACTGTATTAGAATGTGCTTCACTGTCATTTGTTCAAACAATTGATTTTCCTCTGGATTTGGGGCAGGATTATCTTCAATAATATCCTGTTAACTAACATAAATCCATAAATTATTGAGAGTATAAATTTAATAAGTAAGGTGGTCAATAAAGAGAAATAATACAATACTAGATGTTTATTTTGTTGTATGTTACTAAATTTGAAAAAGCAGGATGATTTGGAAAAGAGGAAAAAGTAAGAAAATGCAGAATGTCCCTATAGAACTTAATCTTATATAGCCTATAAACTGCAATGAAACTAGAGATTAAAACACTAAAAATTAGAATTATGCAGGGAAAACCATTTTATTAGTTGAAAGTAAAGGAGAATTAGAAGAAAACTCATTATGAAAGAAAAAAAATAGAAAGTGAAGAATACAGGTAAATGTTAAATATCAAGAGGACAAAGGAAATGCCAACTAATATGTTTATTTAATTTAAACTTAATAGCAAAGAAGTAAAAATGATTTGTTTTGGGGCTTAGCAGTGGATAACAATGAACTGAAGAACTAAAAAGGAGATTGCTAGGACAAAAGCAATGACAATAAGGTCATATCATGAATGATAAGGACATTTCAAGGATAGGAAAAAAAATCATCATTGATCTTTTTAGTAGTAAAGTATGACTGTGGAAGCAGAAATCTAAGAGAGAGTAAAAGAAAGGAGAAAGCTGATTTAAAATTATGGATTTGATTACTAAAAATAAATCCCTAATGGTCTGTAAAAAGGATAACTCAATTAATTCTGGACCAAATAGATTACTCCTTTGAAGTGATGATCAGCAAGCAGAAATTTATATGCTTTGGGCATGTGATAGGAATGGATAAAGGTAAAGGTAAAGGTTCCCCTCGCACATACGTGCCAGTTGTTCCCGACTCTAGGGAGCAGTGCTCATCTCCGTTTCAAAGCCGAAGAGCCAGCATTGTCCGAAGACGTCTCTGTGGTCATGTGGCCAGCATGGATAAATGCAGAAGGTGCACAGAACAGTGTTACCTTCCCATCAAAGGGGGTCCCTATTTTCTACTTGCATTTTTACATGCTTTCGAACTGCTAGGTTGGCAGAAGCTGGAACCAGTAATGGGAGCTCACTCTGTTATGCGGCGCTAAGGATTCGAACCGCCAAACTGCCGACCTTTCTGATTGACCAGCTCAGGGTCTTAGCCACTGAGCCACCGCGTCCCTTAGGAATGGATAAAGAAATGTAAAAGAATCATTATGCCTGAAAATTTGGGGAAGTAGAAGAAAGAGAAAATGGCAAATAATGTGCATGGACAAGGTCAAAGAAAACTACAAAAATGTCTTCGGAAGAGCTACAAATTATTGGTAGAGACAAGTTAAGATGTCCTAGCTGATGACACTTAGCAAACAAACAAAGCTAAAAATGCCACAAGTTGTCTTTTTCATGTAGTGTCTACCCATATGTAAGGTTTGGTTTTAAATGGATGCTTGGCCAAACCATCTGTGTCACAACATAACTAGCATTCTAAAGCTAGTTATTAAAGCATTTTATCTTTGATAGACACATACCAGAGACTTGTAGAGTGATTGTCACATTCTTGCCTGGAAGTCAGCATTTTGGTCTGGTCTTATAAAGCATTTTTTCCCCATTTCATTTAAATAAACCAGCATGATTTAAATGAATATAAATAAGGTTTTTTTCTAGCATATCTGAAGATTGGATTTGAATAAATGTCAGCATTTATTCAAACAGCATTTGCTTTGTTTTATTATGCTGAATTTTGTTCAGAATTTCACCTTGACACATTAAAAAAGCATTCAAATTGAGTATTGGCCTTTTTACTACATACTGTAGTTCCTGCTGTATGAGCTGTAAAGACAAATGTTTTTATACTACTAGTCCTTTGTTTTTACAATTGTTATGTTTGATGGTTTTCTGTATTAAGGGTAACTGTTAATATAATAAAATTAAATTATTTTGAAAAGAAGGTTATGGTAAGGTATTTTGGCTGGCATTTCAAGTGACAGTAGCTACATTTTATGAGTCAGTATAGAACTAGGGAGACACAAACTATGGAAAGTATTTTTAATTTATTTTGAACCACTGTTGCAGTGATATAATATTTCATTTTAAAAAATAAGGAAAATGTATAGTTTCATGAAGAATACTTATTCATGGCTGGTTTTAAATACAATGGAATTAAGAAATAGCTTGTGTTAAGGAGTAAAAAAAATGTTACTAATTACTAATTACTATTTGTTATGAAACAGTAAGAGGTGTTGTATAATAGCAGTCCAGTGCCCATCTGTAAAACATTTCTCCATATAAAAGGAACCTAGAAAATCCAACCAACATCCAACAGGTTTTTCCCCCAATCAGAAAAAGAGATTCATCAAAGCAGACAGTGATTCTGCAATGTCTAATACCTAATTTAGGATTTACTTTATCAATCACTGTTTTCCTAATAAATTGTTTTTTATACCATGTCAGTCCCTCCTTTTATGATCATTTTCTGTCTTGTGTTTCTATGATTCTTACTATTACTTGCTAAAACTTGCTGCAGACAACTCATCATGGCCAAGTCACCACAGCCAACTCACTGTTGGGTAAGTTGCCATGGCCAATTTGCCACAGGACAACTCACTGCAGGACAATTTAATAATTCTAATTAATTATTTAAAATAAATAAAAATTATTTTAATTTTTGCCATTCACATTTCATTCTGTCCCTCTTTTTGCATCCTTTCTTTAATGATTCTAATCCACCATTTCTTTGATATTAGTGTCACTCTTGTCCTGCACCGAGTTGGCCATGGCAAGTTGGCCACGGTGAGTTGGCCACGGCAAGTTGGCCATGGTGAGTTGGCTGTGACCCTACTCTGATGCAAGGATCATGGTATCTTTTCCAAAACCAATTGTTCAAAACTACATAGAATTCAATTCTTTTTGGTGTAAATTATTATGTGCCTACTTCTCTTAACTACAACATTAAGGCCTCCACTATGCAAGTAGGAAGAGTCGAAAAGTCTCACCTGTAAATAGGATTCCATGTATGTGTGAGCAACAATAAGGGAATGTTTTGGAAGTTCTTGAACACTTTTGTAAAGACAATTGAAGTCAGAGGCAAAGGCAAGATATTAAATAGATTGAGCTTCTATAAATCTTCATCATCTTTGTAAATGATTTTGATGAGAGGAAAGAAGGGGAGTTCATCAAATTTCTGGATGACACAACGCTGGGGAGAATTGACTTAAGATTCAGAAAGAACTTGACAGACATAGGGCCCTATCTAATAAGATGCAGTTCAGTGTTGAGATAAGTAAGGTCCTACATATACTGAAGAAAAAAAACAGATGTACAAATACAGGACAGGCAAAACATGACTCAACAGTAGTTTCTGTGTGAAGGATCTAGATGTTCTTATGATCACTCCTTAAGTGTGATTCAGGGCTGTGTTGCAGCTGCTAAAAGAGCCAGTGCAACCCTAAACTCCAATAGAGGGATAGCATCAAAATCATGGAAAGTGATAGTATTCTCTATACTTCACTAGTGAGGCCATGTTTAGAATACTGTATTTAGTTTTGGTCCCCACAATACAAAAAAAGATGTTGAGGCCCTAGAAAGAATGTAAAGAACAGCAACAAATATAATAAGGGGGCTGAAACCTAATCATATAAGGAAAGTTGGTATGTTTAGCCTTATGAAGTGAAGGCTTAGGAGAGGCAAGATAGCAGTCTTCCAATACTTGAAGGGCTGACACAGGGAAGAGAGCATCAATTTATTCTCATAGAGCAAGACAAGAAGCAATGAAGGGGAAGCTCAGAGAATGTCCAACCTGGAAATAAGGAAATTTCTTGACAGTGAGAATGTTTAATTAACAGTACAGATTGCCTGTTGTAATTGTGGATATTAGAGGGTTTTTTTAAAAAAAAAGATTGGACAACCATTTATCCAAGATGATGTAAGGATCCTGCCTTGGGTAGAAGGTGGATTAGAAGACATCTAAGGTCTTCTCCAGTCCTATGATTCTATGAAATATCTGTAAAGACATCATTAATGTTCCATTCCTCTGATTTGCACTTGCAAAACCACAAATATTGTTTTAAAAAAGTGATCAATTCAGATCTATGATGTTTTGAGCTTGCCTATTTAACCAACAAGAAAAGGAATTCTTATACAGTATTACATATAGATGCATGTGTATTCTGATACAACATGTTTATGACTTTGAGTGAGAAAGGAGAAGATTCTTGCAATAGTCAATATCTGTCATTGCACATTTCAAATTTTATCATAATTTCCTGATATAGGTAAGCATTTCATAAAAGCCTTTTGGGGAAGGCAGGGCTGGGGAAGGGTTAAGGAAGTCATTGATTAAAACCTGATTATATGTCTAGCACTGATTATAAATCTGAAGAATCTCCTTAGCCCAGGAATAAAAAGCAAAAAGCAAATGGCCCTTCCTTCCTTCCTTCCTTCCTTCCTTCCTTCCTTCCTTCCATACTTGTATTCATTTGCTATTTTTTGTGCTAAATAAAATGTTCTCTCCCTTTTTATGCAAAAGAAGGCAAACCAAATTCCAGCACATACAAAGCAATAGACAATATCACATAACTTTCTCCACCTCCTCCTCCTTTTTCTTTTTAAGTTATAAGGCTTATAATGTGCATATGTGCTTAGCTGAAGATCTCTGTGTTATCCTTTAAACTGATAATTACTTGAGACTTCTCAGTTAACTGGAATACTGTTAATATCTTTAACTTTTTTGCCTTTTGCATTTGGTTGGAACCTTCATATTACCTTTCTTCTAAGTTATTTTTCACTGAATGGAATGCATTTCCCATCAATTATAAGCTATTTAAGTTTTCCATGTTAACGTTAGGCTGTTAATTGCTTAAGATCTCTATAATAGCTTGTACACTCTAACTGTAAGTAATAAACATCAAGATAACCTGACTCTGTATATCATTAGTTTCATTTAAAAAAAATAATAGTATTGATAAGTTATTTTAATTGATTTTTTTTCAGATTTACACAATCCATAATTCTATTTAATAATATATCATACTTAAGTATTCTTTCAAGAAGAAGCTTGAGGCAACACAGTTGGTGTTGATGTGTTCAGTTACAATTGGCCTGATGTTTCTCCTATCCCATCCTGTCCAGTTCTCCTATCCAATTCTGCAGTGCAAGGAAAACCAGAGCTCTTGCTGTCACAGACCAGAGCTCTTCACCTTCACCTTCACTTTCACCTATACCCTCTGTGAATTGGACAACTGCACAAGAGAGTTCAAAGTCTTGAAATTAATTAGCCTGTTTTCAATGTAATGCATGTAAGTGAAAGCATAATTGAAAAGACTTGGCTTTTGTGCAGCCTCTATGGAGAGAGTCATACTCAGCATCTTAACTCAGTGGCTAAGATGCTGAGCTTGTCGATCAGAAAGTTTGGCAGTTTGGTGGTTCGAATACCTAGTGCCGCATAACAGAGTGAGCTCCCATTACTTGTCCTAGCTTCTGTCAATCTAGCTGTTCGAAAGCATGTAAAAATGCAAGTAGGAAAACAGGGTCAGGGGGAAGGTAACAGTGTTCCGTGCACCTTCAGTGTTTAGTCATGCCAGCCACATGACCACGGAGGTGTCTTCAGACAGCGCTGGCTCTTCGGCTTTGAAATGGAGATGAGCACCGCCCGCTAGAGTCGGGAATGACTAGCATGTATGTGCAAGGGGAACCTTTGCCTTTACTATGGAGAGAATTTTTCAAGGAAGTCCTGGATCCTCTGCTTCTCCTTGAGGAATGCTTACTATATTGAGGAATGAAATATGGCTTCAACATATAGTCCCCTTTTCAACCATTTTGAATGATCACAGCAGTGTATGCACAAGAATCAAATCACAAGACACAAGAATCAAATCACAAATTCAGAGCCTTCAACATCATTTATCTGCCTGCTGCAGCTTGATGGTATCAATCCAGGCAATCACTATAAAGCCAAGGGAAACAAACTCTACCTCTTTGTTGCCATTTATAGGTTGATCGGTAGCAAGCATACTGAATTTATAAGGACTCATTCAATTTTATTACATCAGATAGTATACTTTTTCCTAAGGCCAGCAATATGACTTTACAGTCTCCTACACATTATTAGCAGTCTACAGTATCATTAGTTATGCAATTTGGCATGTCTCCACTTATTATTTCTGCAGATTTAGCACCTGCTTACAATTTTTTTTTTAGTAAAGAGAATATCATTAAGTGAAACCAAAGTAAGTTCTGCAAGAAAAACAATGGAATAGCTTAGATAGAAAAACAGATGTTTAGAGTATACACATTTTAGTCATGCTGGCATAATATTTTTATTGCAACATTTTTGTCATTGCTTAGAAGGGGAAAGAGCAGAAAAATAATAAGCTTTGGACACATTTTATGTATTCTTATCTAACTTTTATAAAGCTGTAGTTATTCTACTATAAACAGGGGTGCAAACTTCACAGAATCATGGAATTGCAAGGAACTGTTTACTACTCAGTTCAGGAATCTAAATTAAAATTCTTGACATCTTTCCTTTCATTGTGTGAATGTATCAAACAAATCAGAGCGAGATTAAATGGACTCTGGGGGATGGTAGCAGACAGGAAGGCCTGGAGGAACGTTGTCCATGGGGTCGCGATGGGTCGGACATGACTTCGCAACTAACAACAACAATCATCAAAAACTTCTGATCAAAGGGGCAATCAAACTTAGTACTGTAAGCATTACAAGCAAGGGAACTAGAAGCTCTAGATGGCTTCACTTTTATAGAAGATACTAGCTTATTACCCGGCCTTGCTCAGGGTTTTTTTATTTTAAAGAAGTATATTTGTGGTGGCATGTCCTTCTGGGTTGTTGTTTTGTTGATGTTGTATGTGTGATGCCTGCTGCTGTGTGTCTGCTGAGTGTGTCAATGTCCTATCTCGTCTGCTGCCCAGTGAGGTAGAAGTGGCATTGTTTGAACAGTTGGGCATGGCTTTCAAATGGAGGCTGTCCTGCTGTTCAAAATGTGAGCATGCTTAGTAGAGCTTTGATCCTGTTTTGGTGTGAGTGTCCACTTTGCCACCTTTTTTCGGGATGTTCTGGGGTATTTAGGGGTTCGTGACCCCGATAGGGACCTTCTCCCTACGGAAAGGTACCTATGTACCAAAATTCAGGAACTTTGGCAGAGAATTGTAATTTTGTATAGAGCACATACAAACTTACATCCCCAGCAGACTTCTCTTTTATATATATAGATATATCTGTTGCTCTATATTCAGGGTCAGAATGTTTGAAGTTCAAAAAACAGAATATTTTTTTCTTTTTCCTGGGCTTCTGTGAATCTGTCAAAACACTTTAAAAAAAAACCCTTCTTGATTTGAACATATAGTTGTTGAGTTTATTATTCATAATGAGAGCTTCTGCCTAGAGGCCCTTTTATTTCATATTAAGGTTTTATAACTGTGGGTAGTATGTTACAGTAGCCACTATAGCTAACAGCTGCAAGGGTTTTATATGCATTTTCCTGGAAAAAGGTCTGATTCTTTCTTTGGAAGAATGGTTAATTAAATTGTGGGAGTATGATTCAGTGTCAAGGATAAATTTTAGTAGAGTAAATCTGACGCAGGATTTAATTCTAATTGGAAATAATTCCTTGATGATAATGTTATAGAATAGACAGTTTTGTGCCACATCCAAGATTTGAGTGTTACTTTTTTCATAGAATCATATTTTTACTTGATCCGTAATTTTCAGACTTGATTATTCATAGCTGGGTTAATGATTTGCATTGTTAGCCAACTATGGACAATTTAAGGTTCAAACTTTTATACTTTGTCTGTTGTTTTCTTTTAATGTCACTGGTCCCATAAATTTACTTCTCTTTGTCACATGTTCTCATCATATGCTAAATAATAATACAGACAGACCTCGACTTATAACAATTAGTTAATAACAAGACAGTAATGATATGGTTCTACAGAGGAATTATTGAGTCTGTCATCTGCACCTCTATAACTGCCTGGCTTGGCTCCGCAACCCAACAAGACAGACACAGACTCCAACGGATAATTAGAAATGCAGAGAAAACAATTGCTACCAACCTGCCTTCCATTGAGGACCTGTGCACTGCATGAGTCAAAAAGAGGGCTGTGAAAATATCTACAGACCCCTCACATCCTGGACATAAATTGTTTCAACTTCT
>JANHJO010003341.1:5418-16391 GCA_032468235.1 Pseudoxyrhopus heterurus | reverse complement strand
ACCAAGTGCCCCGATGACAATGGGTATCACTGTTGCATGTTTCATCCATAATCGCGTAGTTTCGATGGCCAGGTCACAATGTTTTGTGATTTCTTCCAGTTCTTTTTCTTCGACTATTATTATTGTTGTTGTTGTTCATTGCATAGTCAACCAGATGTTTAGATTGGATTTGACATTTTTATCTACCTATTATAAGTTGTCCGCAAGGACCTGGGATAGGCAAGCTGTTGTTGTTTCACGATGTTGTAGAATGTAAGCTGTTCCAAGTAGAGCTGCCTTTTGTGGTTGACTAATGCTAATTTTGTGAATGCCAGTGATGTTCAACTGGTGCTCCAGATGGTTTGGATTTGCATCCAAGTTGACTTATCACTATTGATGCCATCTTTGCTTACTTTTGCCATAGAGATTCTACTTCTATTTGCAGGACTTTGTATTTTGTGATGTTCTTCAGTTCTTTGTCTTCTCTTCTCATCATCATTATTATTATTATTACGGTTCATCACACAGTCAGTCAGATGTTTAGATAGATTTGGTATTTTTAGCTATCTATCAAGTCCTTCCTAAGGACCTGGGGTAGGGAGATGTGGTTACTTTGTTGCTGTTGTTGTTGTTAATTAACTTCTACATAAACCACCAGGTAGGGTACTTAATTTGGACTTTCCAGTTCCTGAATTGAGAGAGAAATTTGTTTCATTTTATTATATGCAGATGATTCAATTATATTATCCAGGTCTTTTATAAGTTTCAGAAGAGTATTGAGGATCTTTATACAATTCTGCAAGCATATAAATTAATTACCAAGAGATTAAATTCATGACATTGGCCAGGATGTAACGTGCCTGTTCAGTAGGTAAGATAGTAAGGCAAGGTTTTTCATATTTCCTGAAGAAGAAAATCTTCGGGCCTGCTATTCTGCCCAAAGTGCTTATAGATGTATATTTGCAAACAATTTTTAAACGTTGGGTGATTATATTCCTGCTTTAAAATTATTTAAAAAGGCTATTATAGTTGGATCTACACATTGCCTTTAGCTCATTGGAGCAACTTCAATCTCGTTCCATTTACTTCTTGGTGTGGTCATAGCAGAGGCTAGTGTAAATTGATACCTTACACTAAATTACTGACTAAACTATCATTTTTCTTTCTGGGCCTATCCTCCTCAACTTTGGAGGATGGATTTCAGTCTGCTTGGAAGCTATTCTTTAAGTTCTGTTGGAGTTTTGTCTTAACTATCTACTCTCCCTGGAATTTGATCAAGTGAGCTGCGAATTAAAGCACAAAATATCAAAATTATCTAAGCAGGGTTCCAAGTGTCCCTATTGTTGACAGCTGCAAGTCTACAGTAGCATCCGTGGCATATCCTACTATCCAAATACAGAAGGGCCTTTATGTTTGCAGAGTGAGAAACCCTTCCGTTGACTGTTTTTGAGGAAAGATAAGATTTTATATCTGTCTGGAGAAACTGAATGCTATTGAACATGTTCTTTTTTAGTGTATGATTTACAGGAACATTCAAAATGCTCTTCCCAGGATGTACATTTTGAGGCTATATTATAATCCATCTAATAAAGTTGCTAGGGGGTTGCCCTGCGGCATATAAAGCTGTAATTGATTGCTAGCAAGAGATGGAAAATCAGAGGGAGACTCCAACTATACTTATGCTTTGTGATATGTGTGACAAGGTCTAAGTCAACTGGGAATTAATTTTAAATTGTTATTGATCTTTACTATATTATGGCTGGTATAGTCATAATATTAATCTTAATTTCTTCATTTAGAGTTATAAAGTTCACAGATCTATGCTAATAAGGCTAAGATTAACCATTTGTTTGTGCTTTACAATTTAGATACCTTCAGTCAATCTCATTAACATTATTATGTTCAACATTTTATTTTATAATGTATTTATATAGTTTAACAATAGTGTGCCTTTATGATGGTAATATTAATACTTTAGTTTTTTGTTTTACTTTCTGTAGTCTAAATCGGCCTTTCTCAAACTTTTTACCCTATAGAAAAACCTAGAAATAATTTTAAAGTCTCGTAGAACCCTGTATCAAAACTGCAAAAAAATATGAACATTTCACAATATAATTCATTTTTATTTTATTTTGTAAAAAAATTATATGCTGCTCATCTCATGGCATATAACTTCTATCTTACATCACTCTAGTTTCAAGAAAAACATTAAATACGGTATTACCCCCCATGCCAAGGTTAGTATTGGCTGGTGCCTGAAGTTGGAATGAAATCACATGAAACCTCCAATGGCCTCTCCCAGGTGGGAAAGGCTGGTCTAGTTTGATAAATTACTAAATACATAAATAATTTAATCTGGATGTTTTTAGTCTTTTATTGTTTACATTGCAGTTAAATGCTTTTAGTGGGTGTATATATGTATGTAGGTATTGAATTGTTTTGTCATCCCATATGAATTTTGTATAAATTGAACTGGTTTTCTTAATTTTTGAAATCAATTTTTGATTTATTTTACCACACTTCTATTTTTAATACTTATTTCTGAGTAATGTTGCTAGCCTGTTTCATTTTTTTGAAGGAAAACTGGTGGTTACCGTATATATTACAACTAGCATTGAAAATAAAAAGAGGAAAGAGGCTGAGCCAATTCCTCCAGTTGAAAAAGTGTCTCCAATTATTTGTTTGAATCTGATACCCTTGTGCAGGTTCCTAGACTTCCCGTTCCAAAGTTAAAGTTTATTTATTTATTTATTTGTTGGAACTTCTATACCAAAGTTGTTGGTATTGCTATTCTATTTTAAAAGAAAGGTTCATATTTAATACATTCTACTTTAGGGAAGATTTCCCTTTCCAAACTTAACTATTCTATTTCTAAGAAACAGTTTACAGATCAAACAAGTTAACTTTATCATATCCTGGTTCTGAATATTGTGACATAGTTTCGAAAAGTAGCCTTACAAAAACTATCTGGAGGTTAGTGCAAAATGGATGAAATAGGTTCCCAACTGAGGCAAAATAGAGGAAGGTATAGTTGGCTGCTCTAAAAAAAATCGTCCCTGGCTGCCAGTTGCTTATTGGGCCCAATTTAAGGTGTCACTGCTAGCTTTTGACACCCTAAAGGACTTAGGGCCTGATTATCTAAAGTCTTTTCTCAACCTTGGCAACTTTAAGGTGGATGGACTTCAACTTATTTCTCATGTTTTCTTTCAGGATGTGGAATGCCAAACGCCAAATGCATTTGCCTCCATTCTTTGGACATTTAAGAAACCCATAGAGATCTATTTTATTGGAACGTGATTGTCGATATTATTTTAGATATTATTTCAGTGCTCATTTTAAAATTCTTTCTTTCTTTCTTTCTTTCTTTATTTATTTTTGAGATAGCCATTTTGGATACTTTCTGGAGGAGAAAGTTTGATAGAAATGGAATAAAAACTGGATTGCATGAATAAATAGTGCAGCAGATGCATGTCAAAAATGTTTTATATAAATTGCATACAATGCTGTACTTTGTGACAGAAATGACCTATGTATATTGTACATGCAAGTATTTGCTAATTTGATTTTGCTAAAAAAGATACTTCAGATGATGCGAGAGAACCAATAACCAGTTCTAGCCATTTGTACTTTCTCACTGTCCTTGAATTGTTGAAATTCATATTTAGCAGATTTATTTTTTATGTTTTAGAAAAATTGAAAGAAACGAAGAGCTACATTTCTTACTAGGATTAGTGTATGAGCAGCAATTCTGTTACTATAAATTCGATACTACTACTAATAACTTTCAGAATTCTTCTTACATTGTTCTTTTTTGGCTAAGCCATTAGCTCAGCTAGATAGAATTTTTGAAGGATTCCATCCAATTTTCTTTCATAGAAATTCCTGGAGTCTTAGATGCGCAGTGCTTTGTCTTTATATAATTCTCAGAGTAGAAAATATCATAACTTTATTTTTTTTTATTAAAACACATTATGGGTTAAATCATTTTAAAATAGTATTGAGCATCACAAAGTACATTTATACCATCAAAATCACTAATGGTATGATAAAGTATTTACATAACCAAATAAATTATGTAAGTAAGATATCATTTGCAGTCTAGTTTGCATACCTGGGATGAATCTCAATTCTTCTTTTTTTAAAAAAATACATAAATTATATTTTTTATTATTCAATTATGAAGAATAATAATATTTCAATAATTTTTCTATTATGTTTGATATTTGGAAATGGATAGCCTGAAATAACACTATATCCTCTCTAAAATGTTCTTGTATCACAATCATTCTTGAGATAGATTATATGGGTAAACTTATATTCCTAAAAAATCATTTAAATGTTGTAATGCTATCATTGTCTTTTTATTGCTGAATCTTGAGTCTTGCGTTATAGTCCAGCACTGCTGTGTTTTCAGCTGAAAACTCTTACCTTGATTCAACTCCACTATACATGCAGCAGATGTTATCTACTTTCAGACAATTTGTACTAATTTAAAATTGGCTGTTTGGGAATGAGTAGGAAGGGCTAAGCCTAACCTCCTACCCTGATTAAGAGTTGGAACAATATGCTTTCAATGCCAAATAAGGCTAGGAAGTGGGGTGGCAGTGATTTGTGTCCACAGCTCCAACCTTCTATAATTCCAGATCTCTTGATAAGGTTCATATTTGTTATTGGAAGCCAAATTGCCACCTACTGTGAATAATGAGAATTGATCCTCTATTTTTATTAGACTGTATCTTCATGTGTTGTAGCACAGCAAAATTGATGTACTTTTCTGCTCAAATTCTTAAGTTTTGTATGTGTTCTTAAGCTAGTAAGCAATGAGGACATTTTAAAACTTTGCACTCGTGGTAGGCATTGTAGAGGAAAAGAAAACCTTCATCCACAGCACTCCTGAGGCAGAGGCTGTCCAGATGTTTGAGGAAACTGGGGTTCCAAGAGAGATTCGCACAAAGAAAGAAAAGTTGCAGAAACCAACTGCCTGTCCAATGGAAGGTGTATGCCAGAATCCACAAGTTGTGTTCCAACAACGATTAGCCACAAATATGGCTGCAGGTTCCTTCTGTACTGCGATGCAGCTGTGGCCCAACATCTGGGGTTTCCTTACAGGCCGCCACGTTGCCTAATCATACTGTGGTACAAAAGTTTTTCTGGGTGGAATTAAATAAAGATGGAATCCGTCATTTGCTTTATGTTAACAAATAATACTGGATGGTAAAATGAGTTAAAGGGTGCAGGAGACATGGTATAATCTCCTTCTCATAAACTGACTTCTGAAACATTTTAAAAAAGAATAGACTGAGACTGTACTGGCAAGCTAGGTACCAGTACCTGTATTTCAATTTAACTTTTGATTTTCTTAAAGAATTGAGTCAATCTTCCAAGTTGAGGTCTTGATTTTGGAGACTCTCGTCGGTTTTCCCTTGCAGGAACGGTTCATTTTTATTCATTGGTTCCCTTTGAAATGGAAGTCTCAAAGGTGCTTTTTCAAGAGGCAACCGGACTTCATTTTTTTCTTGAAGATGTTTCGCTTCTCATTCAAGAAGCTTCTTCAGTTCTGAGTCTTGTATGAGAAGCAAAACATCTTCAAGAAAAAACAAAGGAAGTCCAGTTGCCCCTTGAAAAAGCACCTTTGGGACAACTGTGACCTGGATGACTGAGAATCTCCATAGACTTCCAAATGGTAATTATACCCAGTAACCAAAAGATAATCTAAGCAATAAGGTAATCTGTTTGTTGTTGGCTCAGTGTGATATGCAATCCAACCATTTTATGGATTGTCGTTTATAGCATGATATGTGAAACAGGCCATTATGGCTTGTTGAACAAAGATGTTAGTTTGATATTTAACCCCAGCTATTCAATTCATGCAATATGTACGCCTGTAAATGGAAGAAGGAACTTTTGCCTGATATAAGTTAGGGTGGTTTTTTTTCGTTATCATAATGGAACTGCTTTTGAGATAGGTTACGATAATTGTTCCAGTCAATAATGTGATTCTCTTCTGACATTAAGATTGGCACATACATTGGCACGTCATTTTTGGTTTATGAAATAGTATTTATTTGCCTTTCTTTCTGGTATGTGTCCTGTATGTGTATTTATCTATACATTGTACTTTAGGGTTCTTACCTTCTTCCATCCTTTCTCAGTTTCTTAAGGGGGAGAGAGGACAAGAATGATCTTCCCAAGTTCTGCATCCTGTTGGCTAAACCAGCCTATTTCTCCTGGTTTGCTTTTTGCTTCTGCAAAGTGTATTGGAGAGTAAGGCAAAAGTTGTAAAATGAAAATGTCCTTCTGCAACGTTTTTCAGTTTTATCATGCAAAGTATCCAGAGCAAGACCAAAAAGAAGCTTCTCCTGCAGTCCGTCTGTGATTCCTGATTGTTTGACAGACATGCCCCCTGTTTAGCAGTAGAAGCCCCAATCCCTGGCTTTGGTGTCTTACATGTAAGTGTTCCACACAATCACGATCTGATTGTAGCAACTGTCTCAGAGGGGTCGGCCAGCCTCAGCGTGGACTGATGGCTCTGCTTCCATCTTTTTCGTTTTTTTCAGGCTGATCTACTTTCTTCCTGGTCCCAATACGATGAAAGGAAAATGGCAGCTCTGAGGCACGCCTGCCGGGGTTTGCAGGTGCCTAGGTGGCCTCAAACCTCATTGCTCATCCCTTTTACCAGCCAGGTAGCAGTGTAGCTGCTGCAGGAGGAATGGGTGAGTCCAACAGTTGACTTTTATGTAAAAACAAACTGCAGGCTTCCAGTTCTCTTTAGTTAACCGACTCATTGATTTTTTCTTCTTTTGCTAAGAAATAAAACCACCTGAGAAATGTGGGGTAGAATAGATGGAACATTAAGGGAATTCAAAGTTGTTGTTTAAGAATATAACAGTTGGAATAATCTTCTGTGCTTTGTACTTTGTTTGATTTTTCGGATAAAGATAGCAATGAGTTAAGCCACTTCGTCATTTCAACATGGTTGTTCTGTAACCTCAGCCAATAGGTTCCCCAATAAGGGGGAGACTAGTCCACTTCATCTACAGAAGAACAGTCTGTTCTATATATTTAAGGCCTTACTAGTAATCCCTAGCAGCAGATGAACTCCCGACAAAACCTTCATCTTATCTAATCATACAGAAATCTCAGACCCCAAAATCAAGTGACTAGATCCAATTAACAATTCAATTACAGGTATTCTTTGACTTATAATCAAAGAATTATTTATTATTTATTTATTTATAAATAAATTATTTATAGCCACCCAGAGTCCTTCGGGAGTGGAGCGGCCTATAAATAGCATAAATAAATAAATAAATAAATATCACAAATTGGAAATGAAATTGCGGTTTTAAGTTGTTGTGGTTGTAAGTTGAGACAATTCGTGATTGCACTTGATTTTACAACCATTTTTATCACTGTCGTTCAGTCTCTAGGGTTATTAAGGGAAGCACCCAATAGGTGTTTTTGCAAACGGCAAAAAAAAAAAAGTCACAAAATGAAATCATATGACTGCAGGACACTACAACTGGTCATAAATTCAAGCTGGTTGCCAAGTACCCAAAATGCAATGACGTGACCATGAGAGTGGTTGTAACTTTGAGGATGGGTTGTAGTTTTTTTCAAGTCCATGGTAGTTTGAATGGTTGTTAAGCAACCAATTGTGAGTTGGGGGCTACCTGTAGTTCCTCCACTGATATGTTCATCACAGATCTGATTAAGTTTTTAACTGGGTTTAGAAAGTTGCTGAGACAAATATCCTTTTGTGCGTTGTTCTCCTAGTCAGGAGAGCTCGACTCAACAGGACTCATTCAAAACTGGCTAGGGGATTTATTCCAGTTGCCTTTTTCGCTTGATGCTCATCTTGAATTTACTTACCTTGACAGCTCAGATTTGGCTAATCTACATGAACTGGAATGTTTTTGAATAGATCTGAAATCACTGAATGTGTTGGCGAGTCTCAATAACCACAGAAAAAGCACAGATGTTTTGTGTGTTTCTTCAAGATTTTGATGATTTAACTGCAGAAAAATGAACATGCTTTGAGCACTGTGCTGTACTAATTTCTAAGGCAGATTACCATAATAGACCAGAAAGTGCACTTAGTGAAAACTTTGGCTAAAGATTGCTGATCACAACTTCCTTCTGTTAGTAACCCAAATGTGTATTTATTACATTTATATGCCGCCTATCAAATATGGGGGCTTATAATGTTATAGCTAATGATATAAAACAAAGCATCAAAAAATTAAAACATTGGCAAAATCAAACCATGAATTAACAGCAAAGTGATAAAAGAAGCAATGGATACCAGGGTGGAGGTGGGATCTTCTACTAATATATGAATGTATTTTATTTTTTCTTTATGTACACTGAGAGCATATGCACCAAAGACAAATTCCTTGTGTGTCCAATCACACTTGGCCAATAAAGAATTCTATCTGTCTGTCTGTCTGTCTGTCTGTCTGTCTGTCTGTCTGTCTACCAGTCTGTTAACCACTTCCAAAATGAGACACCTCCAGTATAAAATATTGTTCCTAGGAATGCTGATCTGACACCTACTTTAATGTAATTCCAGTGCTAGACTAAAACAATTTTAATTTCCCATAAATATTATTTGAGTTTTATTGGATTTCTGTGCTTCTGTACTATCTATTATTTAGATATTATTTTTTGAATTGTATTACATTTTGAATAGTAATTACATTTTAATTTCTCTTTTACAAGTGGCAGAGAGCACTATACTCACTAAAAAAAACAAATAAATATTTAAATAAAACATTGTTTATGAAGTTATTTGTTAACATAAATTGTTTGAAGGACGGCATTGTAACAGAATGAATGCTTGGCTTATATGTCAACACTAGGTGGCAGTGCTACTTCCATTCAGTTGTTTAAAGCTAAGTATTTCTAACACGTTTTCAAAATCTTTCCAATCTCCTTTCTTCAGAATAGCCCAAAACTATATTTGCCATTTTGTGAATTCTGTATCTTTTTTGAAGTGATATACAATCAAGGGGCATAAAGTTATGCAGCATTAATTTTAATTAAACTGTCTTCCATTTGTGGCTATTTCAGGCTTATCATTAAAAGGAATATAATATACACTAGATCCGTGGTGTCGGACCTATGGTGTGCGTGCCCACAACTGCATGCCGGCCGTCACCTAGCCCAGCTGCACTGCGCATGCGCACGTTCCCCCCAGGTTTTAAAGCCTGAAAAAGTTGTTTTTTGTCTCTTTTTCAACCTGGGGGATCACGTGCAACTCCCCCCCAAAGCCCCCCACATGCAACTGCGCGCAAACCCTGGGTTTTTAGGTTGAAAAAAAGGCGAAAAACAGCTGTTTTTCTGCTCTTTTTCAACCTAAAAATCTGGGGTTTGCATGCATGCACACACGACCCCCGGATTTTTAGGCCGAAAAAAGGGCAAAAAACAATGGTTTTTCGGGCTAAAGAACCAGGGTTTGCGTGCGCATGCAAGGGGGGGGCGTGGTGCATTGTGGGTGGGGGCCCACGGGAGCGCGTGCACACGATTTGGCACGGGACTCCAAAAAGGTTCGACATCACTGCACTAGATAATTGGTTCATCTTTTTTTTTTAAATCTCTGGCTTTAAGTTGGAACTCTCTAGTGTGTTAGATGTAGTGACGTTGCCGTTTCCCATTCCCGTATCCATGCTCCTCTCTGCCAGCTTTATCCCCCTGGTTCCACTATGCTACTTAGCAACTACATTCTGACTAAAGAAGAGCATTCTGTGACTTGCTGTTCCCAGGCCTGCATCTGTTTATATCAGAAAGTTAATCCAAGCAATGCGTCTGGCAATTTTCTTTGCCGCCCCTTTAGGCATCCTAAACTGGGGGTGGGAATGGTACGTGTTCGTTGCATTTTTTTTTATTGATTATCAGTCCAAGTCAAAAGGGTTTCTCTTGCCGCTTGACAGGAGGGAGCACCTTAGCTTTGGCTGTCACAGGTTGTGGGAAAAGCTCTGACTTATTTCTCTAAGCGTTTAATCTGCAAAGCACACCAATGCCTTATTAGCATAGGAAAGCATGGTTTTTAAAAATACAATACGTCTACTACCTGAGTCGAATAATTAGAAAAAAAAAGTGTGACTTTTGGGGACATTCTGGTTCTTACTTGAACTCTGCTTCATAAGCCCCAGGAGTGGTTGATAGGGCCATCCATTTAATAAAACAGATCAAATGAGAAATCGCGTTGTCCTGTTCAAAATCGATGCTTCTGCCTGGCAAGCGGCACAGTTATGAGCGCAGGGCTCTGTCGGCACGTACTTTTTGGGGTTCCACGTAATCAACAACTGTGAGGTTTCCCCTTTTTGTCTTCCTGCAAGATGCTGCTGGATCCACTGTTCCACATCATGTTTTGCAGTTCATTCTTTTCTTCCTCGAAGTCTAAGAGCCTCCTGGAGAGGTTGAAAGCTCTTCCTGATTTCCAGCACTGCAGAATATATTTTGTGGGTCTTCCTTTTGATAGCTGTTTCGTTCCTTGTGCTTGATCTTTTGTCTGTCTGTCTTTGACGAATTGCTTCCTCTTTCAACTCCCTGGTAGCATCTCCTTTGTTTGATCTGATAAATCTTTATCCTGTGTCTGAAGTGTGTCTGCTCCGTTACTTTGATTTATTTTTTTTCTTCAAGCGCTGGTAGAAATTAGCACTTAATGCAAATATATGCCAGGTTGTTTTCTGGGAAGAAGACGGATGTGCCAGAAGCATTGCAAGTCAGGGCAGCAGGCTCCTTGCGGTTCACCTTTATTTTTGTTTCTTAAGGTAGCCTCCGTAGAAAGGCTCTTCTCAAACTAGTGAACTAAACACAAGTGTCTTCAAGGGATGGATTTTTTTTAAAGGATTCCTCCTTAATAGCAATAGCAATATATTTATATACCGCCTATCAGGGCTTGCAACCCTCTTGAAGTGGTTTACAATGTCAGCATATTGCCCCCAACAATCTGGGTTCTCATTTTACCGACCTCAGAAGGATGGAAGGCT
>JANHJO010003340.1:14326-26947 GCA_032468235.1 Pseudoxyrhopus heterurus | reverse complement strand
CTTCTCATCCATGAGGCTTTCTTTCAGTTCAGCTTCTTGAATGAGAAGCAAAACAAGGGGGGGGGGGACAAGAAAAATCCAGTTGCCTTTTTGAAAAAGCAGCAACCTGGATGGTTGAGCATTTCCCTAGACACAAATGAAGAGATAGATATCTTTTTGTGCGGAAACCTGAAGTTTGGAATGTTTTAGAGTAGAATAGAGCTGGAAGGGACCTTGGAGGCCTTCTAGTCCAACCCCCTGTTCAGGCAGGAGACCCTTCTACCATTTCAATCCGATCTCCTCTTAGAAAACTCCAGTGATGGATCACCCACAACTTCTGGTGGCAAGCTGTTCCACTGGTTAATTGTCCTCACTCTCTGGAAGTTTCTCCTTAGTTCTAGGTTGCTTCTCTTCTTGATTAACAGAATAAAGTTGGAAGGAACCTTGGAGGTCTTCTAGTCCAACCCCTTCCCCAAGGAAGGAGACCTGTTACCTAACCCTAACCCTTGTATCCCAGACAAATGGCCCATCAATCTCTTCTTGAAAGCCTCCAGTGATGAAGCACCCACAACTTCTGGTGGCAAGGAGTTCCACGGGTTAATTGTCCTCATTGTCAGGAAGTTCCTCCTTCATTCCAGGTTGCTTCTCTCCCTGATTCGTTTCCATTCGTTGCTTCTTGTCCTGCCTTCAGGGGCTTTGGAGGATAGGCCGACCCCCTCTTCTTCGTGGCAGCCCCCCAAATATTGGAATACTGCTATCCAAATTAGAACTAAGCAGGAATTGCCTGAGAGTGGGAACAATTAACCAGCGGTTTCCTCTCCAGACGGTGTGGGTGCTTCAATACTGGAGGCTTTCAAGAGGAGACTGGACAGCCATTTGTCTGAAATGGGGTGGGGTCTCCTGCTTGAGCAGAGGCCGGCACCTGAAGCAACAGAGACAGGTCACCTGGCTGAGGCTTGACCTGCACGTGGCAGAGGATGAGAGGCCACTGGCAGAGGCTTTTCCTCCGTGGTGGGCAAAGGCAGGGCCTCTTCTTCCAAGCAAGCAGAGAGCAAGGGGGGAGGGGGTTTCACTGTGGGGCCGAAGATCCGCCCCCCCAACCTTCTCCCAGCCATGGCACCTCTTCCAAGGCGTTCGGACGTTATTCTGCCAAACTCAACGGGGCCTTACCTGCCGGCCTTGGCTGCCCAGATTCGGGCTGGTCAGTCCGTGCCGTGGAGAGACTCCACCGATCCCCACGGGACTCAGGATCCCCATGCGGCTTGGGGGGAGGGCGCGGGGGGGCATCTGGAACTGCCTCTGCCCTCGGCGGGCCACCCCCACAGATCCAGCTATGGGGAGAGAGTTGGAGCCAAAGGCCCACCTGGAAAAACACAGGGAGAGGAAGTCAAGGGCCTCGTCGGCTCTGGCCTCGCTTCGCCAACCGAAGCGATGCCACCGGCTGCCGCTGAAGCCAAGGCGGCCAAAGGGTTGGCCAAGCCATTGAAGCGGCTCAGGAGAAGGGCCCCTCTCTCAAGGGCCCTCGGAGGCCTCCCTCGCCCCCACCCTCCAACTTCGCTGGTCAGTGGCAAGCACATGCAGCTGGTGGTCACGCTAGTGGGGCTCTGGGCATGCCTGCACTCACGTGGCCCGGCTCCGAATAGGCCACAGCCCAGCAGTGGGCCACGGCCCACAGGTTGAGGGCCCTGAAATACAGGCCTATTTGTGTGCTCTTCTTGGGAGGAACACCAGGATGGCAGCCAAGGTACCCTCCCTCTCCCTCCCACTTATATTTGAGAACAGCCAGCCAAGGGCAGGGCTGACTCCCCCCCGATCCCAATCGCAAAGGAAGCCCACCCAAAATCTCCTCACTCTGAATAAGGACGTGTGTTAACGAAGCCCCGGCTTTTTCAAAAAGGACCCAAAGCAAGCAAGTTTTCATTTGCATTGTTGCAACCTCACAATAGCAGGAGGGGCATTTGCAGGTACTAAAATGACAGCTGAAGCATTCGTTCAACAACAACAACAAAAAAAACCCCACCTCCCTGTCATTTTGAAGCAAAAAAGAAACCCATGTCTATTGTTTAACAACTGACGGCTTCGGAAACAAGAGTCCCGACAGCGACCTGGTTCCCTCTTTCCTGCAAGGGATCCCCGAAGTGTCACTCGCGTGCCGGGCTGACACCACCAAGTGACAAAGCCACCCAGACTTGCCCTTCACTTGTCATAATATTAGCGAGTGCAGCAGCTGCTCAGAAAGCTCTGAAAAAGACACCGGGACCTTTCTGGGAACTGGGTTTTGCGCATGCAAAGACATCTGACATCTCTGGAAGAGCCACTCTCCCTTCCTACAGGAGAAGGACGGCTGCGGATCCAGCTTTGTTCTGACCCGCTCCCGAGGCAGCTCTCTGCGGGTCAAGAACTGGGACAGCCTCGAAGGGCAGCGGGATCCACTGCCAGGGCAACGGTCAGGAAAATGGGGTTGAACCCAGGCCAAGAAAGGGGTTTGTGAGAACACATCGGAGAACGAAACCCCCTCCCCACACCTATTCACAAGAAGAGGGGAGCATATTCAAACTTGCAATATTCTCTTGCGATTGCATTTGCATTTATATACCGCTTCACAGTGCTTTACGGCCCTCTCTTAGCGGTTTACAGCATCGGCCTCTGGCCCCCAACGATCTGGGTCCTCATTTTACACACCTCGGAAGGATGGAAGGCTGAGTCAACCTGGAGCCGGTCAGGATCGAACTGCTGGCATTGATATAAATGCAAAAAGCAGGCAAGTTAGAGCAATAGTCTTCCCTATAACGATCTCCGCTTGTGAGAGCTGGACATTAAAAATGGCTGATCGGAAAAGAATTGACCCCTTCAAACTGTGGCATCCATTATTGAATATTACCATGGACAGCCAGAGTAACCGTTATTATTAGGGCTGTGGTGGCGCCATGGTTAGAATGCAGCATTGCAGGCAAACTCTGCCGACTGCCAGCAGTTCGATTCTGACCGGCTCATGGTTGACTCAAGACTTCCATCCTTCCGAGGTCGGTAAAATGAGGTCCCAGAAAGTTGGGGGCAAGAGACTGACTCTGTAAACCGCTTAGAGAGGGCTGTGAAGCGCTGTGAAGCGGGATATAAGTCTAAGTGCTAGTGCTAATTATCAATTATTGTGTATACCATGGACACCAGAGTAAGCAACAGAGAGGTGCTGAACTCTATAAAGCCAGAAACATCAATAAAGCCAAAATCACAAGACTACGTCTGATTTACATTGTCACGCGTGCAAATTCATTGGAGAAGTCAATGATGCTTGGAATGGACAGTGAATCAAGGAGGAGGAGCGAGTAAAAAACACGCTGGCTTGACACCATCCGAGCTGTTTACAAAGGGGAACTCCCAACTGCCGAAAGGAGCTGCGCTTGAGAGGGCAGCATGGAGAGCACTGGCCTTCAAAGTCACCAAGAATCGGACACAACTGAAGAGTTAAAGCTGCTACTATAGCTATAAAAGTAGCTCTAGTTCTACACGGTGTCCGTTTCTTAAGTCTGGTCAATCTTGCGAGGTTTTCCTTCACTGAAAAGAGTCCTGGAGCTCTACTCAATTAGCCTAGAAAGCTCCTTGTGCCCGCTTGGATGCCATGCTGGCCTTTTACCCCAGCGGTGCCCAGAGACCTACCCTTTCTGGGGGCGATAGCCCTGCATGTCCAGCACGGCCTTCCTCGGGAAGGTGCGGAGCAACTTCAGGACCTGCTGCTTCCAGGACAAGAGACGCTTTTTCTGGGTCTCGGTGAAGGCCTGTCGGGGACGGGGACAGAAAGGCAGCCACGTTGGGAAAGGGGAAAAAAACAGCCGTCTCAGATGGCTGACCTCTGGGGCTCCCGTAACATCCAGGCTTACCTCGTGCATCAAGCACTTCTCTATCAGTTGGAGGTAACTGGTGATGTTCTCCTCGTCTGGCCGGGAGACGAGCAATTGCGTACACACTGCGAGAAAGGAGGAGGAAATGGTTACGGAGGGGGTCCTGGAGAGAGGGAGAAATCGGAGCTGTTTGAGTCGCATTGATTGTCCAACTTATACACCACTAAAATCAAACAACTCCTGGAGGCTTACACCAAAGCTAGAAAACCACAAGCCAAACACAACGTAAAGGAACAGTAAGAAACATCTGTAGGGTCCTGGATGCTTTCTGAGCTTAGTGGTTTTCTTGAAGACGTTTCATTACCCGACTAGGAAACATCATCAGTGCGCTGACAACCAAGCTCAGAGCAGACTGATGCTGTTACCTGGAAGAAAGGACCCCACAGTTCAACCCCGAGCTACAAATATTCTCTTCTATCTATAGCAAACATCACTCCTCAGAGGAACCTCATCAAAACTCTGGGAACGCCAAGAGTAGCTCACGGGTATTCCTTATGGGGCAAAGAGACCCCCAGCGCAGCCCACTCATTCTAGCTTTCTTGAAGGCCTCGCCTTTAAAAGTCAGCGTAACCTGTCCTGCTCGCTGGGGGCAGAGATAAAGGGCCGGACACCCCCCCCCCACGGAGCTCACCTTTACCCATCACGCGAGTGAATTGGCCTGCAATGTCCCCTTCGGCGATCGGTGCCGCTCCGGATTCCCCGTCACACGGAGAGCCTGTTGGGGGCGGGAAGGGGTCGTCGGGGGCCTCCTTGTCCTCGTTGCTGCTTTTCTCCAGGCCCAGCGTGGGGCCCCCCCTCGGCTCGGCTGCCAGTGGCTGGGCCTCCTTGGATGCGGCCGCAGCGTGCAGAGCGTGGAAGGCTTTGATGGGGGTGGTGATGATCTGCTGCAGTTCCTGAAGCGCGTTCCATAGGTTCCCCCCTTCCAAAATGTCCTGGAGAGGAAAGAGGAGAAGGTTATCCTGGGATTCTGCCTCTTGACTTGGGCATCAAGGCAGGGCATCGGTGGCATTCCAAACCACCCACGGAATCCCAGGGCTGCTCGGCGGGTCCCTTACCTTCTCCAAGGACTTCAGGACACTCTGCCTTTCGCGCAACTTTTGGATACTTAAGGCAATTTTGTGCCTCGCTCCTTTGGTCACATTCTGTTCGGGGAAGAAGAAGAGAGCGAAGAAGGGAATTCAGACATGCATCTGCCCTCCGGCCTTTATAGGGGGGGGAACATATCCGCGTCTTCAGAGCGGCCCCCTCAACAGCGCGTGGTGTCACAGGAATGGGGGAACAACGTTGGCTCTCCCAGGCGCCCCCCAAATGCCAGCCTTTCAATCTAGGCAGGAGCAGAGCCCCGTGAGGCACAGGGGGCAGCCCCCTTCTCCCTGCTCTCCTTCTGCCCCCCCAGTACCTGCGATTCCAGATGTTGCTCCGTGAGAGTCATCATCTCTTCGTAAGTCATTTGGGAGAAAAGGGCTGCGTATTTGTGGAGACGGAGGCTCTTCAGCCACGAGGGAACATCTGTGGGGAAGGACCAAGGAGTCAAGACCCCTGCCCCCAAAGCCCTGTTTCCTGGAGAAGACCACCAATGAAGCACGATGCTGGTCTTTCCTCTGTAATCTATCCACCCTCACAAACCCAGTTAAGAAAAGAATTCACAACCAAGACGCACCCTGAAGGAGCCCGAGGATCAGAAACACGAGGGGCTCTGCTGACCCCTCAGATCCCAGGACTGGAGTCACGCAAGAGTTAGGCAGAACCGGACGGTGGGCCTTCCCAGCCCTGGCTGGGAACCTGATCTGGGGCGGTGATTTGACCACCTTCTCCAACACCTGCTGTACCTTTCATGCCGCTGCCGTCCTCTTGAAAGCTGTTCCGACTGCCCGGGTGCTCCTCCGTCTGCTCACTGCCTGAGGAAGCCACGCTACTCTGGGGCGAGAGGGGCGCATGCTCCCCGCTGGAGATGAAGGCCGGCCTGGCCCCCATCTCGTCCACGCTCATCCACTCGCTGGAGACCTGCTGGCCCGTGGGGATGAGCGACATGGAGCGCTTCAGCGGGCTGGGGTGGATTTGGCAAGGAAGAGCTACGAGGAGGAGACAGGAGACGGTCACAAAATTACCCAATTCCTTTTATGGAAACGGCATCACAACTGGCCCAAGGCTGACCAGCCGGCTTTCGTGCGTAAGGTGGGACTATAACTCCCCGTCTCCTGGTGTTGGCCCAAAGTCGCCCTGTTAGCTTTCCTGCCTAAGGCAGGGCTAGAACTCCCAACCTCCTTGTCATTGGCCCAAAGCCACCCTGCCAGATTTCGTGCCTAAGGCGGGACTAGAGCTCCCAGGCCCCTGGTTTCTAGCCGGGTGCCTTAATCACTAGACCAAACTGGCTGTCGCATACAGGAGGAGCTTCTCCAGCAAAGCTGTCGCTGCTCAGTCCAACCAACTGCGGAGGCATTCAGAAAGTCGAACAAGGAAAGTCGTATGTTGTAGGTCAGGGGTCCCCCAAATGGAGGTTTCCTAGCTCACAAGCCAGGATTTGAACGCATCCCACAGAAAAGGCTGCGATACGAAAAGTGTTCCCAGCTCTTCACAAACATCTCAGCCAAGCTGGCAACGCCCCCCCCCCTCCCGTTTTCCACCCCGTTCCCCGGCAAAGCCCTTCCGAACCTGTGCTGCCCGCGCTGCTCCCAATACTATTGAGGCCCGAGGACACCGAGCCGGCAGGGTGGAAGGACATGTGCCCGTTTTCCCGTGGCGCCTTCTCCTGCCAGCCGTGGCCCAGATCTCCGAGGCCCGTCTCGCCCGGACCTTGCCAGTCGTCGGAGCCTTGGCGCGAGTGGTAGGCCGTGTCCGGCCGTGCCCTGCCCTGGCTGGGGTAGCCGCTGGAAAGGCGCTCTTCGAGGTGGTTGAGCCAAAGGGCCAGGGAGCTGCGGTCATCCAGGGTGGTGGCCGGGTGAATGAGGGCATAGGACAGCAGCTGCCGGCTCTCTTCGATGAAGAGGTTGCTCTCGATGGAGTAGGCCAGCACCTTCTGCAAAAGCTTCATGTACTCGGACTTGGCGTCTGCGTTGCCGGGCTGGAGGAGGGGCAGGTGGGAGAGGAGCAGGGAGACCACTTTGTCTTTTGGCTCTTGGTGCCATTGGTTGATGATGGCTGGTGGGGAGGAGGAGAAGGAGAAGGAGAAGAAGGAGGAGAAGGAGAAGAGGGACGCAAATCGGACAAGGCCGCTTAAGAGCCAGGGACCTCTTCCGGGGTCCCCAAGGGAAAGCCCGGATCTGGAGGCAGGACCCTTCTGAGCAAGGCGTACGTCAGGCATGGGGAAGGAGGGCCCTTCGATGATTCGTGGACTTCAACTCCCAGCATTCCTGAGCCAGCCACGCTCATTCTGGCGGTTGAAGCCCACAAGTCATAAAAAGGCCCTCCTCCCCCAGGAGCTGCCACAAGAGCTACACCACGGCCGTAACGGCCCTATCAGATGCCGCCCTGTCTTTTACAGGGTGTTACTTTTACATGGCTGTTATAGGGATTAGCCAGGGAATTTCAGCTGGCGGGATCTAGGACAGAGCTCGCCAAACTTGGCAACTTTACGACTTCTGGACTTCAACTTCCAGAATTCCCCAGCTGGCCGTGCAAAATCCCTGCGGTTGTTAAGGGAATCGTGAGCAAATCTGGCTTCCCCCAGGGGCTTTGCTCGTCCAAATCCAGCAGGGGAGGTCGCAAATTTTGATCACATGACCCCGGGACACCGCAACTGTCATAAACACATGCCAGTTGCCAAGTGCCTGAATTTGGATCACGTGACCATGGAGATGCTGCAATGGTCGTTAAGTGTGAAAAGCGGCCATAAGCCACTTTTCCGAGTGAAGTAACTGAAAGCAATCACTAACTGGATAGTTGTAAGTCAAGGATTAGCTGCACCATCAGAATGCAATCAAAAAGGGGAAGGGGAGAAAAGCTCACACTACACACACACACACAAACCCCGACTTACCTGCGCTGTTAGCTTCAGACTCCAGAACGTGGATCTCTGTGCAGTCGGCCAGCGAGTGCTCCAGGCACAGCTGCAGGAAGCGGGCTTGGGTGCGAGAGATGCGCTTGAGAAGGGAGAGCAGGGCGACCGTCTGCTCACATTCGTTCCAGCCTTTGAACCAGCCGGCCAGGATGCCCACCTGATCCCGGAACATCATGATGGCCAGCGCCTTGGCCTTAGCAGCAACGCACCCACAGAGGGGTCAAGAAAAGTACAGGGAAAGGGGCACCCCTCACATGTTTTCAAGGAGGGGAGGGGGGGGTTAGCACGCAGGCAGCACCACGACACCAATTTTCACACTAGTAGGGAAACAGGGCGGCACAGAAGTGGGTCAGAAACTCCTGGTTCTTTGTAGGTCCTTTGGGATTCCTCTTCTTTGACAGATCCTTTCAGATCTCCCTGTACAAAAGGGAGAAAAATAGATATGATACTCTGGAAATCCCTCCCCATTTCTCTATTATCTAGCACAGGGTGTCCGACCTTGGCCACGTTATGACTTGTGGACTTCAGCTCCCAGAATTCCCAGCCAGCTTTGAAACACAGAAGTAAAAAGAAAATACGACACCTGTTCCTTTAAACACTTAACGGTACACTAACATATAAAGAACAGTTGCTAGAACTGGGTATGTCTAGTTTAAGGACAAGAAGGACCAGGGTTGACATGATAGCAGTGTTCCAGCATTTGAGGGGGTGCCCCAAAGAAGAGGGGGGTCAAGCTATCCTCCAAAGCACCTGAGGGCAGGACAAGAAGCAATGGATGGAAACTTATCAAGGAGAGAAGCAACCTGGAATTAAAGAGAAGTTTCCTGACAATGAGCACAATTAACCAGTGGAATGGCTTGTCTTCAGAAGTTGTGAATGCTCCAACCCTGGAGGCTTTTAAGAAAAGACTGGACAACCATTCGTCTGAAATGGTATAGGGTTTCCTGTTGGAGCAGAAGGTTGGACTAGAAGACCTCCAAGGTCCCTTCCAACTCTGTTATTCTGTTAAGCCCAGAAACTTACCAATTGTGTTTTCTTACTTCTTGCGTAAGGTATCTTGAGAATTATTTACACAGAACGATGAATCGTTCTTCGTATTAAAGTTAGCAAGTCAGAGAAAAAGCTAGCATGGAATTACAGAGACGGTGTTTGGATGAGTGTCAAAAGGAAGAGAGCGTGAGGACAATCACCTCCTACAAATTGCATTTCGAGAGGCTCAATGGAGAGAGTTATGCAAATCCTGCAGCCCCAAGAAGCAATATCGTAAAAGCTTTAAATGACTTCCCCAAGACCCCCAAAGGAGACAGACGCTGGTTGAGATGGATGAATCTAATTAGCTGCCAATCTAAGCAAGCCAGCCAGCGTGCTAACAGAAAATCCCTGAAATTTCACAGTGTGGGTTAAGGTGCAGGAATTCAAGACAAGAGCAATCCAGAAGACTGTCTATGGAGATTCTCATCGACCAGGTCATGGTTGTCCCAAAGGTGTAGAAACTGAAGAAGCTTCTTGGATGAGAAGCGAGACGTCTTCAAGGAAAAACATAGAAAGCCCAGTTGCCTCTTGAAAAAAGCACCTTTGGGACAACCCAGAAGAGAAGAAAGAATCAATTAAAAACAATACATTCATAAGCCTGGCCTGACTACCGCTGCCTCTGGACACGGACACTGTTCGGATATCCCTTTTTCGGTAGAGGAAGAAGCAAAGTGGGTTCCTAAACTTTCTATTAAAGTGCTGCTATTAAAGCAGTTCTACAAACAGAGAGCATCTGTATTTCTTTTTTAAACGAAAGGGAAAGAATAGACTGAGGAAACAGCTGTCTGGGTCCTTCTATTCTCTGGACACTATAATTAGAGTTACCTGAAGCAAGGCTACTCCCCAAAGAAAAGGACCAGGAGAGTCTGGAGGAGCAGCAAGGCAGCTGGCCCTAATTATACCTTCAAAAGAAGAACGCAACACGCCAAATGCCATCCGCGGTCACATGCACACCCAAGAGAGGCACCTTTGCCACACAGGTAGAGACCAGGAGCATCGAAGAGGGAGGCGCGGACCAGCAACACAGCACCAAAGAGACAACAAGCCAAAACTGGAGGCGAGTTGTGCAGTCTAAAGCAGGGCTCTCCCACCGTGGCAACTTTAAGACCCGTGGACCTCAACTCCCAGAATTCCTCAGCCAGCTTTGCTTGAAGTCCACAAGTCTTAAAGTTGCCAAGGTTGGAGACCCCTGGTCTAAAGGAGAGCATGACTCCAGGTCAGTTAAACTTGGTGGAAAGATGAAAGAGGGAGTTCCTCGACTTACGACCACACCCAAGCCCAAAATTTCTGTTGCTAAGCGGAACACTTGTTAAGTTAGTTTTGCCCCATTTTTATGACCTTTCTTGCCATAGTTATTAAGTGAATCACTGCAGTTAGCAACATGGAAGTTAAGTGAATCTGGCTTCTCCGTTGATATTGCTTGTCAGAAGGTCGCAAAAAAGGGGATCACATGCCCCCCGGGCACTGCGGCCGTCGTAAATATGAGTCAGTTGCCAAGTGCCTGAATTTTGATCACGTGATCCCGGGGATGCTGCAATGGCCGTTAAGCGTGAAAATGGTCACAAGTCACTTTCCCCCCCAATGCCACTGTAACTTGGAACGGTCCCTAAATGAATTAAGTTGAGAACTACCTGGACTTCACTTTGAAATCTCTGGCACGCAAAGTTTTGATATCTGCCATCAAGATTTTGCCCAAAGGAGGGAAATGTATGCCAGTTATACAAACAAGCCAGGAGTAGAAACCTAGAATTACAGTCAGGTTCCAGTGACTCAGCTAAGCCGAAATACCCTTTACCAAACACTTCTGGCCACGTCCCCCGCCGACTCCAAAAATGCAAGGCTAAGCCCATTTTGCTACTCCAAAGCACACTGCAGAACGTTTAATTGGAGCAAAAGAATACGACGCAGAGGAGCTGTGGTCATCCTTCCTTCCCCTTCCCTCCGGGCACCATGGGGCATGTTTCTGGTTCTCACCCTGCAAATCAAAACCAAGGAAACCTCACTGCCACAGGTCCAAAAATAGGACGTGTAAATCAGAAAGCAACAGGAGCCTCCAATTTCACTCCCGGCTTTCCAATTCGGAAAGTGGACTCAAGAGAAACGACAGTTTTCAACTTCAGGGGCTGCTAGCACGGAGCTCCCCCTTTTCCAGACCGAGAGGCCGGAGAGCTTAATAAAAAAACAAGTCCCAGCTATTGTGATATTTGCAGCCTGTGTCGCTTTTGGATAATGCAGGGAGGATACGAAGGTGGAAGCCATGAAACTAGTTTCCTACGGAACAAGACGTCATAATATGGTTAGTTGCAGGAGAGCAATGCACGAGTCCCTACTTTGGATTAACGTGGAAACGTAACATCGCCTTCTTTGAGGGAGGAAGATTCTTCGAAGCCCTGCATGGATATTCACTGTGTTGCTGACGCAAAAAAGATACTTAGGTGGGAGAGGAAAAAAACCCTTTGATTGAAAGAAGTTAGATTTTTCCCTAATGTGTTCATTCCGATGAAGCTTCTAAGACAAAGCAAGGTTTAATGTTATTCTTACTAGATAGGCTGTCTACTTGCATGGCACAAAACAGAGTTGAGAATAACTTTGACCAGGGGTGTCCAAACTTGACAACTTTAAGACCTGTGGACTTTAACTCCCAGAATTCCCCAGCCAGCTGTGAGTTGAAGTCCACAGGAAGTTTCCAAGGTGTTTCCTGATTTTAACATTTCCTAAAGTTTCTTGACTTTAACAGTGGACACCTTAGAAGACATGCAGGTGTTAAAAAAGTGAGGCAGTAGCATATGAATGGCTCCTGTTCCTATACAGGTGGTCCTCAACTTACGACCACAATTGTGTCCCAAATTTCCATTGCTATTTGTTAAGTTTTGCCCCATTTTACAACTTTTGCCAGTTGTTAAGGGAATCGCTGCAGTTGTTAAATTAGTAATTAGCCGGTAATCTGGCTTCCCAGTTGACTTTGCTTATCAGATCGCAAAAGGGGATCACGTGACCCCAGGACACTGCAGCCGTCATAAATACGAGTCAGCTGCCAAGCATCTGAAATTTGATCATTTGACCATGGGGATGCTGCAACGGTCATAAGTGTGAAAAATGTTCATAAGTCACTTTTTTTTAGTGCCGTTGTAATTTTGAACGGTCTCTAAATGAACAGTTGTAAGCCGAGGACTACCCGAATACAGCCATTAAAGCCAAGAAACACGGCTTGCTGCACAGGGATCCTTCCCTCGCTTCTCTTGCAAAAACAGACGGAGTTTTAGCTGGCCCGACTTGTCTCTGCACAAATCGTGTCCAAAGCACACATACACACACCCATTTTTTCTCTATGGCAGCGCCTGCCAGCCAACAACTTCGCAAACGAGCTATGCAAGAGAAGTGCAACAGCTTGTCAAGCTTGGCTTTTTGGCTCTCACGGTCTAGGACACACAGAACACGTCGCGGAATGACCCACACGGAGGTTTGGCTTTCAAATTTGCTCCTGGACTTGTTCAAGTTTTCCCTGTCAGGGCAAAAAGCAAACCTTAAAGAGGCAGCAAGAAAAATCAGGTGTACAGGTACAGATTAGATGAAACCTGGCTCTATAGCAGTCCCTGTGACAGGAATTTTGGAGTCCTAGTGGACAATCACTTGAGTACGAGCCAGCCATGTGCTGTAGCATCTGAAACAGCCAGTGCAACCCTAGGTTGCATTAACAGAGGGATAGAATCCAGATCA
>JANHJO010003339.1:32486-43225 GCA_032468235.1 Pseudoxyrhopus heterurus | reverse complement strand
ATATAACTATAGTTTCATAGTTATACTTTACGCTGCATACAATCTTCATGCATCCTTTTTATTATCTTTAATTTTTATCCTCTAGAGTCTAATTTTAAATGCTTTCTTTTTTTTAATTAAAACTGTTTATTACTAGAACAAGGGAAATGAGTTATTAGTTCTTGTTTCAACAGAGTAAAATCTTCTGTCAACTTGAAATGCTTCCTTGGAGGCCAAATCTTATCTTACAGCCACTTGATGAATTTATATAAATGCATAATATAAATTAATTTTATGCATATTTAGGAATTGAACTCTTGCCCTTCCTTTAGCCTTCTGTGTATTTTGTCAAAGCTGGAGGTGAATTAAAAGTGGAAACAGAGACAGCACCAGATGGAATATGATGTGTTTACTCGAGTAAAATATAGTTAAATATGATCTTGTAAATTTTAGAAGTGCTAGACATGCCTTGAAAAATGAGTGTTCAGAGGAGGTGCATTTTTAGTATCTCATCATTTTTCCATAATATTAAAAGTTTTCATTTGGATATACAAATATCTCTCTACAACCTTTTTTAATTCATATGTGTTAGTCATATTTTAGAGTGGGGCGGATTGTTTAAAAGTGTTAAATATAAGGGAAGTGTTGAAGCCTTGTCTAACGTAGTGCTTTTCTATTTTTTTCTTTAAAGTATATAGAATTATATTACTGAAAATTGATGGTTCTTTTGATGCATTTTATGTGAATGCTTGTGTGGATCACATACATATTATTGGTCATGATTCCTATTATCTTGATAAATGGGATAAAGTATCCTGGAGGACAAGCAGTCCAAAGTTACAAAATGGGCATCAAAATGCAACAAAACACAGATTGACACATAATTATGTAAGTGTAGAATTTGTTTCATGTACGTGACCTATTTTTGCATAATCTTGCATTGCTATAATTCAGTGACCTCATCATTTCAAACTATTTGCTCCTGTATCCCTATATTATCTAATCTTACTCCACACAGTTCCACACAGAATTATCTTTTACTATCCTTAACAATATTGAACTGCAGATAATATAAGTTAAATCTTGGAAACTTCTGCATTTAGTTAAAATGGCTATTTGAAGAATGCCACCTTCCTTATTGTACCCTGTATCTATGTGATCTTCTAAAATAGACTCCGAAGGATAAGAATTGCTGAAGTTCCAACAAATAAATAAATAGCACAGAAAGTTGGTACAGGAAACAGCATGGCTAAATTGACTAAAATGTCATACATCTTAAATAGACATTTTAAATCATTAAATCCAACCTTGCTCAGTGGCAATTCTATTTTACAAATACCCATTCTTATGTAGTAGGAGCCTCATAAATAAAACGAACTCTTCCTCCAACAGAAGACATTAAATGTATCAAAGTCATGACAAATATACTCTAAGATTTTCAAGGGTCCCATTTTTGTGGAACATGTAGAAATGTATTAAATGTTCAAGCAAAACCTAATTTACATCTGATTCTCACCAATAACCACTTACCAGCTGCAGACAACAATGCTCCTTTGTAATGGCAATGAGGGTTAATTTGCAGTGGCAAAATGCAAGAAGTTTTGTTATATTTAGCAACATATCAAAAAAGATGTTCAGTAGAGCCCTCCATGGTTAAGTATTAGTATCAAGATATTTTCCCTTGTGATATACATGCCTAAAACATATTAAACTATTTCTTGATTTTTTATTAACTTGTTGCATCTGGCAGCATTTGTATATCTGATATGCTATACTTAAATGATTGGAAAATAAGATTTCCTTTTCCCAGACTAATAATCTGTGGATTGGGGTGGGAGGTATCTTGCATATACTAGATAGCATAAAATATGGTCTTGAAAAGAAATAAATATATTAAATGTTCAAGCAAACATTTAAACATATGGCTCTAAACATTACTACTGTAAAATATAGTTATGTTTGAAGATTAGCTGAAGCTTAGAATGGCTGCTTGTCTGCAGAAGTTTTACATTTCTTTCTCAACACCTAAATAGTAGGATTGTGCAAAACTTTGAATTTTTTTTTTTACTTCAAAGAAGCTTCAAATAAAATACCCCCTCAAACTTGTGTGAAACAACAGAGGTCCTTATCACTTCTAAGATCAAAGTGAAGCAGCCATGTTTCTTTAAGCCATGTTCTGGAGCCCTCTTAACCTTATCCTGTAATGTTAATCCTATGGTAGATAGCTGAAAAGAGCCTTTCTCTACAGTACTGGTGAAAATTTCTCAAATTTCAGTGAAGATTGCAGGGAATCTTCCTCTGTACTTCTTACCTTATTAAGAAAGAAAAAATGCAGAAAACCTCCTTTTATGTTGCCAGGTGATCAGTGATTGAAGAGGATCAGTAGTGGACATGTGTCCTTTCAGGTGGCTTTGAATTTCCTAATCCTGCCAATAAATGAAGAATACTCATAACACAGAAAGCTACCTTTATGCCACTACTTTATGCTCTCTCAACTGTTCCAAATGGCCAGCAGTTTGGAAAGACCAGGGAAGGAAAAGACACCAAAGGACCAAAAGATTTTCAAGAAATTTTGAAAACTGAGAGAAACATTGTTCTGTACTATTGTTCAGAGAAATTCAAGGCCACCTAAATTACTTTGTAAGTGTAACTTTGGTAACCTGTTTATCTTTGGCAAACCAATGAGCTCACCTCCTTAGTCTGAATTATTTCACTAAAATAAAACTGCATTGCTTCAAGTAAGCCTGCTAAACACATTTCCCCCCTATTTTTCTTTCTTGTGCAGCTTGAGTCATCTCCAGTTAGTTTCTTTGTCTTTTTTTGTTTTTATTTCTTTTCTAGGAAATTTAATCCTTCCCTATATTTCCTACTTTTACCCTTCTATTTTGTTATTTCTACTAGAAGAAGAAAGCAGATGTATGCTATGGCACCTGCAGGATCTGATGCATTCATCAAAATGACAAAACCAGCTTTGCACAGGTTCTGTTCTTTCTATACATGAGTGTGATGTCATGAAACATGAACAATTTTTTTTACTGACATAGATCCATAAAACAGTCATCGTTCTTGCTGATAGTATCTTCCTGTTCAGCAGTCATATTTTATAAAGTTTATATGGAAATTTTAAACTTTTATTTTCCTTGCATAATTAATATAGGTTGTGTTTGTTAAAGGATATATTCCATTACAGTATGGAAACATGCCGTGTTTCAAACTGTTGACTTGCATTATTTTCTCTGCTTTAAATGTATTACATCTTTTTGCTTTCAGGCTGGATCACATGTTGATTTTGAAGTTGCTTAAATAAAAAAAATCTGAGATATGCTGAAAATATCTAAGATTTATCTAGATCATACTCTGAAATTGCTTTCTGTATTTTCATTCCATGCAATAAAACTTCAAAAATTGTAAAACTGGTCTACTTCACAAACGCTAGAATATTTTTTCTTTTCTTTTCTCTTTAAGTGCAGCAATTTTTTTAATATTGGAGGAATGCCTGGGGGTCTATGAAGAAGAGCAACAACATCAAAATTTCAACACTACTGGTGGATCAAAATACTGTTGCTTTTTTTACCATTAATATCATACATCACATGTGGGTAAAAAGCAGTGGGGCTTACCTTGCTTGATGGGGCTTGCCATGCTGGCATTGTGGACCATGCCTTAGATGCATGGCATTATACATACTTACTTGTACACGTATAATATTATAGTTATTTTATTATAGCTTTTAACTGTTTTCATTGTATTTTAATCATTTTGTTTTTCATTATTTTGAATTTTTTCTTTGTTTTATGGCTAAGTATACTACTCAGAATCACAATGTAGGATGAGCAGCTACATAAATTTAATAAAAAAATAAATAAATAAATTGAAATAAGATCTATTTTCTATATTTCGGATCTGCAGAAATGGACAACTCAGTGATGCAGTGTTTGATATGAAGACAATGAAATTGAAAGGTTGCTCTCCTTTTCATTGTATTAGAACCTGAGTTTATTTAAAGAAGTTGAACAGTAGAAGACTAAAAGAGTTATTCTTTCAGTTTCTCCCTAATAAAGCTATAGAATTACTACTAAAAGATGTAGTGAAGGCTGCCAAACTAAACTGCTATAATAGAAAATTGTAGCATTATAGCAATTTCTGAAGGATTATAATAGCCATTGATAGCTAAGAGCATTAGATTAGACTCAAACGAAGTTTGGCTCTTTAAATAGTGAAAAACATTCTCATATTCTACTTGTGAGTGTCCCTGAAGGCATTTGTATGTTGTTAGAAACAGGGCATGCAGTGGCATATAAACTTGATCCAGCAGGATTCTTCTTATATGCTTATATTTAATTATGTACTGAATGTCTATTCCATCGCAAATGTACATTTGGCTACATGTTTAATAATATACTTGCTACATTCACATGCCAACTTTCTGTCTTGTATTCCAGGCAGCCCACAATTTTAAATAATGGCTAATAACATAATCTCAATATAGCAAGAGAAAGGAACGGGGAGGAACAAAAGAAAGATGTGAATTCAAAAAGAACAAAGTCTATTATGGCATTTTAAAGCTTAACCAGTGCATGATTACATAAACTTTCCTGATCACAGCTCCCTATGTTGGATACATGGAGTTCAATCCTCTGAAATAGCTGTTGCAGAGACAAGAGAAAGCACACAAGGGAGAATTGTGAATAAAATGTGAAAGATGAAATTGCTTTAGAAGAGAATAAACATAAAGTAGATATTAAGTGTGGGCAAATAGTTTTACACTAAATAGCTAGTTAACAAGTAAAGTGATGAAAAAGCTTGACCTTTCTTTAATCTTTGAAAAATGGTATTAAATCTTCTAAGAATCCCTGTTTACTCTAGGCATTCCCCCCCCCCTCAGGGATAGCCTCCTTGAGGTCAATCACAGAGGGTTCTGGGGAGCTTACATAGTCACACCAGCTACATGTGCTCGGGGCTTTCATGAAATGGGGGGAGATAACATTTTGTTTAGTGGAAGCTGTGAGTCCACAAGTCTAATTCCAATCCTACTTTCTCTATGAAGAACACTTTAACAGATACAAAGGATAATAAAGAAATACCAAAAACCACAAATCTACAGAATGAGACGTTTTGTTTTCAGGTTCTCAGCATGCAGCAAAGGCAGGACATGTGGATGCCAAGAAAATTCTTTTGACCTTGTTACTGCCCATTCTGCTGATTTTCCTAGGAGAAACAAGATGAAATAGAAATAGGATCACAAATATTTTCTCCTCCAGAGATTTATTAATCTATACAGATTGTTTCAGTAAAACAAGATATTGCTTAGAAAGGGATAGAGCTGGGGAGGGGAGGGGGCAGGGAGAAGGTGTATGGAATATGCAGAAATGAAGGTCAAAATTAAAGAATTTTAGGAATTATGAACCAACATTTTAATTCCTTTAAGTACAATCACTGTACTTCTTGCTAGGTATGAAATAAAATTTTCTTTTTACAAATATGCTTTGTCTTCATCTTATCAGCTATTTCTCCCTAGATTTCTTTCTTGCCAGTTATATTTTTTCAGTAGCTTATCTCTATTTTTTTAAAAGAGCAAAATCTTTTCAGAATTTTTTTTAAAGAACTATTGGATGAAATGCATGTTGTTAGTATTCAGCATAGCATGCAGCAAACTGACACCTGCATTCTTTAGTACATCACTTTAGATGGAAGTAATACACAATTTAATTGAATTTCCTTTACACTTCAGCCTGTAATCATAGGTTCAGGTTGTGTAGGATTAGACCTGCTGTGGAAAACGTGCCTCTGCCTTTTTTGTTGCCTGTGTTTAGGTTTTATGCAATCTCCATTTTAAAAAGGACTGCATCGTGAAATGGAAGGTTCTGCATTCTGCCTGTACTAATGGCTTCAATGTCTCCTGGTTTGCATCACTCTAAATTGAATTCCAGTAATTGCATACACAGCACACTATTGCTGTTAATACTTTGCTATGAGAATAGAGTAAAAGAACTTCCAGTGTATTTTGGTTGAAAAGATAACCACTGTCTATTCAAATTACTTCACTTTCCATACTCTAATTGCTAATATAGAATTACCACGCTCTAATTTGTAATGTCTAACTGAAGAGACAGAGAGATAGGGATATAGATATATTCAAAGACTTTTCAAGCTGGTTGATGAGCATTACATATTGACCAGAATCTTTGCTACCATAAATCAGAGATCAGCGATGTCACAGGAACCACAGAATGCCCACTGAATTATTCTGCTTCTTCTGATTTTTTTTTAAATGAAAAAGACTAAAGAATTAAACTGTACTGAATCTATTTGAATATTTTTAAAACCAGATTGCTCTTTAGCATAATGTTGTAAAACAACATGCTTCTATACATACTGGTGTAACTGAATAACATGACCAAAAATAGTCTTAAAAATAGCAAGGAAAGAAAAAGTGGTTTCTATTATAAATTGCATTAATTGAGTTAATCTTGTGCCATCAATTAACCTCAATTTCATTTTGTTTAATAGAAAGAGAAATGACACTGGTATCTAACAATCTAACACTGTCTCTATGTGCATATGGGTATTGATGCATTGTACATCTTGTGCATTTTTCCAGGATTTGGGGGAAAGTCAAGATGAGTTTTTTTTTATCTTTGGAGCTACAGTATAATGTAGACTGTAGATTGGGGTGAGGGGATGAGTTTAGTAACTTTACAGAAGTAATTTTCCTAATTTTGTTTTATTTATGTGTGGGTATCAGGGAAGGATGGGAAAGAACTAACAGTAAGATTGTTTAAATTTTGCTGTCTGCTTGATGAATTATGCAAATTTTAGGGACAATTCCTTTAATCTGGTTCCTATACTTGAAAAACTACAAAATGTATCTTGGTAATTTTAGCCCATTTTTGGATTTTTTGCAATCATTGTGATTTTATTCATATTTCTGAAATGTCAGGATACATATCAGGGGTTAAATATGAATAACTATTAATACCCAATATGGAACACTGGTTTAAGTGTTAACCAAGACAGGGAGAAGAAGTGGCAAGTGTGATTTTGGATAACCTACGTCTGAGGAAAGTTGTTTGAGGAAAATGGAAAAGAGAAGTCTATGTATACAACTTTTTTTTCTTCTGTGGAAAATATGGACTATAATTCTAATAAATTAAGAATTGTCTACATTATGTAATGTTCAGTGTTATACAACAGAGAGTACTTTTCCAAAGTTGTCCAAAATTTATAAAGAATGATTATTTTAAATACAACAGCCTAGGAAATTATTATATTCATGGGTAAGTAATCTTATTAGCTGTGTTATATTATTAATTTGGTTTACATTAAACTAAATTGAAATTTAAATGAAATCAATTTTAATTTTAATGCACAACAGATTTCTTTGTCCTGATCCTACCTATTTTGAAATATGGCCTGTCCTCATATTAAAAATAAGTACATATTTCAGTTAAAAAGTTATTTCCTGATCTAAGACATTAATTAAAATGTTAAGAAGTCTTACTCAGGTTATAGTCCTGCAACATGCCATTCAAAGCATTTTTCCAATTTAAAATGGAATCACTGATGAGCACTACTTAAGAATTGCTTTCTTTTACAGACATTATAATTATATACTCCCTCCCCAATTTAATTGCTTTTAAAGAGAAATCTCTGTTGGTATTAATTTAGATTCTCTTCTCATTTAATTTATTTGCCACACTTCTGTGATTGATTAAAATACTGTATGCATGTGTGTTGAATATAACTATATAATTATATGTTAAAGTTCCAATTGAGAGATGAGTAGTTTTATTTATTTATTTTTAGAAATTGATACCTTTGTTGATTATCTCAGTTCTTACAGTAGAACAGTGTTCCAGGAATGCATACAACACTCATAGCTTGCTTACTTCCTGGTTGGATTACTATGCTGCATAAAAGCTGCCCTTGAAGACCATCCATAAATTAAAACTGGTTCAGAATGCAGTGGCACATAAAATATCAGGTGCCTTTTGTTTACCCATATTATACTACAGGTGTGCTTATTATACGTTCAGTTTTTCTCAGGATATAATTCAAGGTGCTGATAATCATTTTTAAAACTTCTTGCATAATATGGGACAGATTACTGCTTCCTGAAGTTATCTGCCCATTCCACTGAATCATCCAGGTCTTCCAGATTGTTATCTGGGAGGACTAAGGAAAATTTGCCAGCCCTGTGGAACACCCTCTGTCAGGGTTTCAAGTAATAATCCCATATCAAGCAAAACTCTGAGGCAGATGAAGTCCTCAAGGAATAGCTTTATTAGAAATATTGTATTGGCACAGATCTGATGAAAACCAACTCTAAAAGTTCCCATGGTTTTCACATAATTAAAAGTGAAAGCTTGTCACTACCCCAAACCCTGATTCACATGGTTCAATCAGCATGCAGTCCAGTTGCTAGATGACGTCAGTTTCCTCCTCTTGAACACCTGCGGGAATGTCCTTGATTCCCAAGGGAAAGCATTTTGTTTTGGCTACAGAATCCCAGCTATCTCTATTCCCCCCTCCCTATCTCTCAGCTCCAGTATGTGTCAGCACTGAAGCGGAAAAATAAAAATAGCCTCAGTTCAGCCAACTTCAGGGTTTACACCCTCCTCTCTAATAAAAGATCCGTGACCTTCTAGTTTTCTGGAAGGCCTTAAGAAGTTGGGTTTTCTTCTAAGGATTGGGATTGGATGAGACTAGAGTCCATTGTTCATTGTTATTGTTTTGGGGAGAGCTGATTTAGCTGGTTGCATCTATATTGTTTCTTATGTTTTTATTCTTGTGCTCTGCACTGCCTAGGTTTATAGTATATAAAATGGATAACTATTTGGATTTCCCAAACAAATAAATAATCTCTTTCTGTCCCACTGTCTTTTTGCTGGGAAAAGGGTTAAGGAAATTATCTTTCTAAAAGGACCTAAACTACCATTTCCAGCAACCCCAGCTAGGTAAACCTATGATGAAAAAACATGCTGGAGCATCATTTAGCAGTAGTGGAGAGCCATGGTACCCTAGTTCCAATATATATAAACAAGAGTACATCTAATGGGTTTATAAATGAGAAAATGAGTAGTTTAAAAACTGAATGAAAATGTTCTTCTAACATGATGAATACAATATAATTATATATTTGTCCTGTTAGTGAAGTGACTAAAATTCCTAGTAAGTAAGCAGAGGCTTAAAGAAGCATGAAAGCTGCAAAACAGCACTATTTAATTATGAAAGGAGAGTAGCCATTTCTATAGCCTGAGATTATAGAAGTTGTAATCAGAATCTATGGCAAGCAGGAGTACTATTGTGTGGAGCATATTAGAGTTTTCAGAATGATCATTTTAAACACTGAAACCTTTTAAATATATTTCTCAGAAGTTGGAGGTTAAAGGCGAATTTCAATTTTCTTCTATTTTTAAAGGAAAAGTGTATGAGAGCAAAAACCACAGACCTCATCTTCTGGCTCTAATTATACTTAGACTTAAATAAGCATTAAGGGTTTAGAATGCTTTTATGGAACACTAGAAAAGGAAGAGTTTCTTTGCTTCTCTTTTTCCAGCAGCACACATGATTCAGCTGCTTAAAATTCTTCATGCAACAATATAGACTTGATTACAGCAGAGTAGATTATGATTTTCTGTTTGAAAGAATATTTAAGTTCATTATGTAGAGATTTTTGTATGCTTCTGATTGTCTCCAGTGGTTATGCATTTCAAACTCCTGGATTGCTGCTGCTATAATCCAGTCCTAATAAAAATGTAGCATATGCAGCACTCAGTCAGGTTTGAGGCAGTTGCAAGCTATTCATATTATAACCTTGGGAGAACCCTGGAATTTTCTACATTTTAAATAAAGTGTAATCCTCCATATAATAACCAGATGTCTTTTTTCTTTTTTTAAAAGGTATTTTACTAAACTGGGACATGTTGCAAAGTACAAACTCTCCAGGTATTTATTATGAGCAATTAATTTCCCTTCTTTTTAAATTATTTTAAAGGGCTTGAATATATACTGATAATTGCTATAATAGAGAAATAAAATAAGGGAATTTTCATATTTCTATGAATTTCTGACAAGAAACATTCTTATTGCTCTACACACACACACACACACACACACACACTTTTAAGAATCAAAAGGGTTTTGGGAAAGACACACATATACATTTTATGTGCACAAACTGAAATCACATTCAAAATCAGAGTATGTAGAATCTAAAAAAATAACATATTTTAGCCATTAATTCATCTTAAGACAAATTGCCAAATTCTCTGAAAACTTGCAGTTACAATCTGATATCAGTTGTGAGACACAAAGTGTAAAATCCTTTTCCTATATTACATTGTATACTTTTTAAGGGGAATTTGAATTGCTCTGGAAGCAACTTAAGAAAACTTCATTACTTTCATGAAGAGTCTTTTAACATTTGTGTGAGATTCTGTTCTCATTTAAAATGTATGTTAATAAACAGTACAAAAGAAGGGAAGAATAAAATGAAGGATGACAATCCACATGCAAACATTAACATTAATAATATCATCGTTTTTCTTCCCTTTCATAGGAGAACAAGAACATTGGTTCACATTTAATGATAAAACACATATTTGGCATACAATGTGATCTTATATTTAATCAAACTTGGAGAACTATCAGAAATATGTACAGTACAGACCAAAAGTTTGAACACACCTTCTCATTCAAAGAGTTTTCTTTATTTCCATGACTATGAACATTGTAGATTCACACTGAAGGCATCCAAA
>JANHJO010003337.1:90610-103396 GCA_032468235.1 Pseudoxyrhopus heterurus | reverse complement strand
CTCTTATTCTAACAAAAATAGACTTTTGGGAGTTTTGTACAATAAAACACGCTGTGCTTTTAAGAACTCGTCCTGATCTGTGCATTTCGGGTGTGAAACACAACACAGTATTTGTGGATCCTGGTTTTTAATTGATGTGATGTTTGTCCCATGGTGCTGAAGATGTTACCCAGCCTGGTAACAAAATGTTCGGAAACCAACCGCAAGCTCAGAGAATGAACCTTCACCCTTATCCTATACCCAAGCTACAGATATTCGCCACTATTGCAAATGCTGTATTTGTCTTTATAGTTCTACAAAAAGTCCTTGCTCTGTTAAATAGAACATTTAGAATATTTACTTGCCTTCTCTTTGGTCTTCTACTGTATTGCCTTTATCTAACAGACAAATTAAACAAACAAATAAACCAACTCAAAGAAAACACTAAAATGTTTTTGAAAAGAAATTACACTCACACATTTGAAGGATAGCAATTAATTTATTTCTTTTTAAATCTGCCATTTCAGACCATGGCAACTGGACTGTGAGCCAGATTTATTAGTGGGACCCGTGAGCATGTTTTCCATGCTAATATCAACCCCTTCACATTGGGCACAATAGCATATAAGGTAGAAGTTTTCAAGTTTTTTTTTGTTTTTTTCTAAGGGGAGCTATCCTGGTTCTATAGCAAACTAGACAACTTGTGCCCCATTGGTCATCATTTCAGAAAAAAAATTACTTACCTAAACAGAGAAACAAAATGGTTAAGGGCAGGTAAAAAAGGAATTGGAATAGGAGTGACTTCTGCGATCTTGTGGTTTTCCCATTGTGTGGGAATCTGGTAGAGAACACTGGAAATTTCCCCTTCCCTCCAGTCCCCTCCCATTGGGTGGGGGTGGGAGCAAGAGATTGCAAGATTGACTGGGAAACCCACAGAGCAGTGAAAATGAAGATTGTGTGAGTGCAGCAGCAGCCCAGCAGAAGCCATTAGTCTGGAGCAGCCACAACTTCCCCAAATTTCTCACTTATAACTGTCCAGGTCATCAAATATGCTCCTTATGACATTAAGACTAAAACAATGGTATTGCATGGGCACAGACTGAAAAAGTTTGTCTCCCTTCAGTTTAGAGTGAAATTTAACATAACATTAAGTATGGAACATGGAACATAATTTACTCCTTTCTCCCTGGGTTACTTTATGCAGAAAAAACAACTTACACAAAAGTGCTGTTTGGTATGGGAGAGAAGCTCCAGTTGACATATTGATGTATGATGCAGGCCTTGGTAAATTCATGATAGATTACTATAATGTACTATACATAGGACTACCTTTGGAGATGGTACAAAAGCTGGAATTGGTACAGAACTCAACTGTTTCATTGATCAGCAATGTACCTAAACCTGACAATGTACCTTGTCAAGAGTGCCATAAGATAATCTCACTTTTGTGTTGGGTCATCACAGTTGTTTTCCTGGAACAGAAAGGGGTGCCCTTGTTTAAGCAGTTTTCCTTCTTGTGGGCATGGCAACCTGGTAATAACGTACAGCTAGGAAATTATGAAGCAGCTGCCAAATTTCCCATCTAATGTTGTTCTGGAGTCTGGACCCACCCACACTATAAACAAAGCAGAAGGGTGATTTCCCCCATACACATGCACACACAATCAGAATGAAGCTTGACTAGCCCAGTTGATAGGCTGTTAAATCTTACTGAGTAAGATTATTACTGCTGAAGCTTGTGGAAAATCATTTGCTGTGAACACGAAAGTGGAACTTGATGGTTTGTTCCAAGAAAATAGTTTAAAGGGACAAAACAAGCACAAATTAGAGAATGACAAGTCAGAAATAAAGCAAAAATCCAGTGTGGTAAGCAATGCTTCAATCATTGGATGACCTTTAATCAGTCACTTTCTCACTCTCTTTCTTTCTCCCTCAGTGTAACAACATTCTTCATGGGTTTATTGTGAAATATATATATATACTGTTGATTTTCTGGAATAATATCCTCAGGGGAAAAATATAGGGTGAAGAAAACTAGATTAAATGTATTTAGCAGGGGTACTGTGAATTGTGGGGTCCTCTTTCTCAATCTTTATTTTTACTAAGAATACTTTCAATATAGGTCATGTAATATGTAATTTCCTTTTCAGTGTCACCATTTCTTTCATCAAGATTACTTTCACTTCTACAATAATATTATCTGATGTTGCGTGGTGAAATGGAGATTGATTTGACACTAGGCATACCTCACAACATAGATTACAAGTTTCACCTTCCGGAAGTAGTTCGCTGATAACTGTACAGATATTCATCACAACACTCTGTGTACTCTAGATGACATCTGCTCCATGTTTTTCATGTTCATGACTTCCAGATCTATTAGTATTTGATAGCAATGTTATTTTTTAGGGATTTAAGAAATTGCTCCAATGCATCTAAAGGTCATCAGTTGGAAAAACAGAATATATGGCAGATATAATCTAGCATGAAACGCACTTTTACAGGAAACAGTACAAGATTTGGAGAATGCTGTAGAAGAAAGTGATGATAGACTTCGGATACATGCTCTAATTGACAGATGTATTAGTAAAATAATACAGGGGTGCCAGAAAAGCAATTCTAAAAAGCAAAAACCACTTAGAAAATCCTTCCAAAAACAGTTATTAATTTCTACATATGTTTGTAATAAGTGAGAAACTAAGGGGATAACAGCTGTATAATCCTGAGGATATGAGTGACTAAAAGTAAGAGAGATAATGATATTCCAAAAATATGGTACATGAATTCCTGATGTTGCCTTAAGAAGAAAATACTAAACCAAAGAGTTAGCAAATAAGAGAAGGCCAGAGCTGGACAAATGCCAAAAAATGTTAGCCAGTTACAGGGAGGCAATTTGCATTTTTTATAGGATGCATAAACCTTTTAAATTCACAGTGAAAAAATATTTCCTTGCAAATTGTACTTCTTCCACTGCACAGCAATTTTCTTTCAGGTAAGTATGTTTGGTTTTGCAACCTATAGCAGTTATTCTTATTTTCTTCAGATTTCATGCTTGCACCCTACCCAGCACAATGAACTCTAGCTTACGCTGCAACCTTTCAGTGTAATAACAATAATAATGATGTTCTGTGTTTCTTCTCTCATCTGCCCTGCTTGACTCTGGTCCTCCCTTGCTGGGAGAAACTTGCACCCATGTCGGGAAGCAAGTGAAATTTGAACTGCCTCCTCTTCTCTGTGGTTTCTGATGTTTAAAAATCAGGAAAAGCAAATACTGGCATATGGCTCTGAACTTTCACACCCTCTGGAACTGGCCAAACTGGAGCCCTAGGTGTTTGCAGAAAGGGCAGGAAAATAATGGACTATTCATTATAAAAACATAGCAGACCATTTCATTTCAGTCAATAATAGGTTTTTTTCACTCTTTTTTGGGCACAGTGAATTTTGTTTTGCTGTGATTTTATCCTTTTCTTTTCTCTTCTGTACTTTGTTCTCCAAAACTCAGCATTCTTTGCTACTCTTTTATTCTCCACAATCTCTACCACTTCATATTTAAGCTCTTCACTTCTCCACTGCCCTCTTACAACTTTGCTAAGAAGAGCAGATGAATTAGAATTTCTTAGTTAATTAGATGCCACTGAGACAAGTTTGACTTGAAGTGATTGCATGGACAAAGCCCTTTTCTTTTGTGGAAGCTACATTTTTATACCATTCAGAAATAAAAAGGATATGTGATTCTCTTATTGGAAGTCTTTATCCATTTAGGGTTGCTATTCTTATTTAGTATGAAAGATTGGACATTCAAGCAAACATTGGCTCTGTTTGAACTAATACTTTCATTCCTTTTTATATTCCATCCCAGCTAGCCTGAACTGTCTGTTAATTACATACTCACCCCAGCCATTCACACATCTGATAGAAGACAGTTTTACTCTATAAAAATCCATTCACACATGCAAACACATTTAAGTTATGCCAGGATAATTTAAAGTAACCACTTCCCCTACCCTCAAATATTGCTAGGCTATTGTTTCAATTTTAGTTGTGTACTTGTAGAAAAGTATCACACAGCAAGTTTTTTTAAACAAAAAATCTAAATATACAATCCTCAGTGTATTAAAAAGAGCACTGCTGGGTTAAGCCAACAAGCCATCTATCTAGCATTCTTTGCCACACACACCTTGATTCTCAGTGCTTAAGATTGTTGCTGTCACAGAGACAGGAAGTCCTTGGTGAACCAGCAGGTTTTTCCATTCCCCAGGGCAGGAGGAGAAATTAAGTAGAGTCGTATGATTGCGCTTGTTTTTGTATAAGAATGACCTGATGTTCCTGCTAAGTTCTCAGATTGGCCCATGTCTCCTGATGTATAGTCTTCTGTATATACAGTAAGTACCATCTTACAAGGATTCAATTTCTTCATTGGAAATTAATTTTAGAAAGTAATGTTGAGGGACATGGTCAAATCCCAAACATTGGCATATGTTTCTTGGGGTTCAGTCTTGTCTCAATATTATTTAACAACCCAAACAAAAAATAGCAGGAGATTTGGAAATCACTGAGTCCTAATAATATGTGGGTGATATGCATCTTCTATTCTAGTTTTCATATACCAACTATTATCTAGGATGCCGTTGATATTCCAAATTAGAGTCTAATGGCTGTAATGGTCAGATGAGGCTGACCATATCTAACTTAATTTAGATAAAACAGAGGCACCCAGGTCAGGATTTGGACACGGGATTTCATCCAGTGCTGGTGGAAGTAGTACTCATTCTATAGAACTTCTTGTCTGTAGATAATTATTGATTTAGGTTTGGTCTTAGAGGGTTAGCTAGCAGTGGCAACTAGGAGTCTTCACCCAGCTTAAAACTATTTGCTAATGCCATTTGTCTGTAATGAGTCAAGCATCAACTATGGTAGTACATGCCTTAGCTGTAAATAAATTGGATTGTTGCAATTACAGCTTAATTACACCTCTCAGGAAAGTGCCATTTGTACCAAATAAGGCAATGTTGCATTTGTTTCCAGGCAGAATTTAAAGTATTGATGGTGACATTTAAAACCATTAAAAAAAATCTAGATTCTTTTAGGGATCACTACTTCTTTATCTTTTAAATGAAATCTTGAACTTAGTTTAATGAATGTAAACTGTCCTGACTGTGTGCACACAACAAAAACAGTGTTTTTCAAATTCGGCAACTTTAAGACGTGTGGACTTCAACTCACAGAAGTTCATACATCTTAAAAGTTGCCAAGGTTGAGGAACATTGCACTAGAAAGACAGGATATAAAAATTTATAATACATCAAATAGACACATTTCTAACTTTTCCTTGAATAAGATATTTAAAAAGAACAACAACAACCAATAGTTCTTTAACATGAACCACATCTAAGCATTTGGTATCCTGCCAAGATGAGATACTTTTTTGTCCAATTTTGTGTATTACATGTATCCTCTGGAAGAGTCTTCCTAGGTTGGTGCCCTCTAGATATGTTTGATTACAGCTCACATCATCTCCTGACAATATGGTCAGCTACTAGACAAATGGCTGGTTTTGTCATGGGCAGGATGAAATAGGAATGTAGCTCAAGTAAACATGTTCTGCCAGTGATACTGGAGTATATACCAAGGTAATCCATATAGATGAAAACATTTCTTAAAATATAATGGGCAGAACAAGGGATTTTGGTACATGTATATTTGGAGTGTTCATTTATTTTCATAAAATGTAATGTAGACACAAGAAAATGTTTTGCAAGATAACGTAGTGTTTTTTTTAACCTCTCAAAGCCATAGATTGTAAACCATTTTAATGACTATTTCTTAAAAAATTAAAGTGAATGTATTACCCTTTATTTTCTCAGTTATTATATAGAATGTAATGGAATATTTGTCAATATTTAGAGTGAGATTTGTCAAAAAAAGTCCTAGATTTGATGTGATATTTAGCCTATTGATATTTGTTCTACGTTGTAGTCAGTGCTGAAAACTCATCTTCAAGAAAAATAGGTTGAAAGAAAGGCCATAGGATCTTAGCATCTTTTCATTCAAAATCTCATTTTCTCTGGGAACTTTCATCCAAACATCTTGTAGTGTTATTTTTTTTGTCGTTCTTATTATCCAATTGTTTCAATGCAATGTCTGAGCATGGAAATCTACCAATTTCTATTCATTCATTTTTTTTTAAAAAGAAAGTTTCCCAGGGCTTACAGGGGACAGAGTAAGTAGTGACATCCTCCGGGATGGGGGGGGGGGGTGTCATTCTTCCTTTTTTGAGGTTGTGGTTTAAAATGATAGAATGAAGCTAAAAAGCATGCTTAGGGTCCATCTAGAAACTGCAAAATAAGGTCTGAAGCTTATTCTTCCTTTAGATAATTTTTTCACTGGCAAATTCTTATTGAATTCTTTTAATGTTTAACCAAAATCTGTTGCTTGTACTTATGAAGCTGTTCCCAAACGACACAGTGATAGTCTTTGACCTTTTTTATTAGTGACAAATCTCCAAGTTCCCCCTCTTTTTCTTTTTTCCAGTCAGCATACTCAGTTCTTATAACCTTTGCACATGAGATTGCCCCCCCCCCCCCCCCCCATACTGCTGACTACCTTCAAGCAATGCTTATGCAACACGTCTTTGTGCGGAGTATGCAAGCTGAAACGCTGACTTGTATAATCTAAAATACATCGACTATATGGCCATTACGACGCACAAGGATCAATAATGTACTGCAAGTAGAACGGGTCTCTATACAGGTGATATACTACACTACACGTGAAGACACCCGGGCCACTTTACAAAGCCATGAGCGACTCCGAAAAAAAAATACGCTGGGTCCGATACTGCATTCATTCACAAGGCGCAACTAAACAGTTCTTTAGGGGTCACTTGCGAAAAGTCTGCAGTAAAGAGGAACGCGTGCGCGTGCAACGTCTATGGCCATTCTGGGGAGTGGGTAGGAGGGCCTCGCATGCTGACGGCGGAGGGGGTGGTGGCTTTCCGCCGCCTTGTATTTCAAAGCTTCTGGCAAACAAGCGGCTGCTCCTTGCGCTATAGTAGCGGCAGGAAATATTCTCTGCAGCACCGACAGGAGACCCGCCCACTCCCCGTAAAAAAAAAGAAAGAAATCGGTCAGGGTGGTTAGGCAAAGCCGAGCCGAGCTCCTTCAACCCCTTTCTCTGAGCGCGAAAAACTCGCTTGTTAGACTTCGCCTCAATTTGTAGACACGTGGAAAAGGCGGGCGACGGTCCTCCGGCCGCGCCTGTCCCGTCGGCGGGCCAGGGCAACAGGAGGGAGCAGGGACGCCCCGGCTAGAGAGAGCTCGCGTCGGGAAGGAGGCAAGGGACGCGCCGCCTCCGGAGGCGCTAGGAAGGAGGAAGGAGCGGGCGAGTCCTGCGGCGCTCTGAGGGGAATGTCGCCGCGCCTCCTTTAAGCGCGCGTCTGCCCCCGCCTGCGACTCCTTCCTTCCAAGGGGGGCGCTTCTTGCTCTTGTCGCCGCGCTGCATGGGGCGCCAGCGCTTGGCGCTTTCCAGTTATGGTCTCGGTGGCGGTGGAGAGCTCTCTGTGATCGCCGGCATCCGCGGTGTCTGGCCCGGCGGGAGGAGGACAGAGCGAACGAGGTAGAAGGCGGCCAGGAGGAGCGCTCGACTGGTGCCCAGAATCAAGTCAGCCGGGTTACTGCGGGCGGCTCGGTCTGCAGGTAGGTAGGGAGAACGGCGGGTGGATGAGAGCGCGGGGAGAGCCTTTTGTGTCCGGCCCGCAGCGCTGCTTGATAGCTAACAGGAACCCGGCGGCTGCCTCCGTCAGCTCCTGGGCTGCATGGCCCTTCTTCGGTCGGTCTCTCTGACTCGGGGAGTAGCCGGACACGTTGCAAACCAGCCAGTCTGGAGCGAAAAATGCGGACGCGTCTCGTCAAATGAATGGAAACGTGCGCTGGGCGGCTAACGGTTGCTAGCCTGGCTGGCTGGGCAGCCATCACACAGCAGCCCTCTCCCCCTGCCGTGCTGCCGAGAGCCCACCCATTGCAGCTGTGTGTGCTTTTATGCGTGTGCAAGAGGTGCTTTCGCCTAGGACTTTCAACGCGAAGCCCATCGCCCTCAGCCGGTAGGCTTTGTGCTTGCTCGCCACGGCTGATGGACATTGTAGTCAAGACCTCTAGAGGGAAAAATTGAAAAAAGAAGCACTTGACTTAAAGGATGTAATAATATGTAATAATATTTAGAGGATGTGATGTGTGTGAGATTGCACGGTGTTATGATAAGCTGCTCCAATATTGATGGTGAGAGAGAGCCATCCTTGGAAGTTCCTAAATAAGAAGGGCAAAACCAGGATAGAAAATCAAAGCTAGGTAGGCAGCAGGTAGGGATGCTAAGTGTCAGATTGTCCCTGTCTAGAAGGTCCACTGGTTCCTTTTCAAGTCTGCCCCCCTGTTTTTCCTTTGCACACATCTCTTTGTAAACACACCCACTTCCCCTCCCATCTTCCCTCCCCTTCCCACCTCTCCCTTTACTACCTGTGTAGCTGTCCAGGGTAGGAACTTTCAGGGGATTTTGTGCTGCTTCTGGGATTCTCCCTTGCATCCTAGGGACCTGTTGCTGCAGAAAGGTAAAACAAATCCAGCTGGCTGTGGTAATTCCATGTGTGTCATTTAGAAGAGGGGACCATGTTCAGTCTAGGATTCCTTCGGCAGCTTCTTTGGGCAATGTTTTCTCTGTGACAGTGCTGCAGCAAAGCTGATGAATGGTTTGGAGCAGAGATTTGTATTTCCCTCTATCATGGAAGGGAGGGAAAGTAGTGTGTGTGTGTGTGTGTGTGTGTGTGTGTGTGTGTGCTTGCATGTGTGTGTTTTAAAAGATAAGGATAGTGGCATAATGATAATAAGAAACTCCTTAGAGAAAATGGATGCATGTACACTACACACACACACTGCAACAAATTAGAAATTGTAGTGCAGGTTTTGCTATCTGGAGGGTGAGCTTATGGGTCTGCCTATGCAGATAATATTTTAAGAGTTTTTTTTAATGCGGTCTTTATGCAAACCCTAAATAATCATCTTTTTCCTACCCTTAACAACTGATTTGATATGATTGTCTGCAGAAAGGGGAGGAAAAGCATGGGATCTGCAAAGGGAGGCTATTGGTGTGCTTCTGGGGAAGAAGGGGAGCAGGAAAGAAGGAACAATAATCCTCACATATTATCTGACTGAAAAAGACGAAGGGAAGGATGGATTGATTTAGAAAAAAAAATCAACCCTAAAAAGCACTTCTGTGAAAAAACAGTGATCAAGCATGGATCCAGGTTGCCCTTTCCAGGATGTCTGCAGAACACACCCACTGCAAGGAATCCCCCTTTCTGTGCTCCTCCTACCTCCTCCAATATCTGAAAATGAAAGAGTGGTTGAATAGCACTGCTGCATTGTGAAACTACTGAGGGGCTAGGGAGGGGCATGAGTGGATGGCCGGGTGATGTGAATGCAGCGTTTCTCCCAGATCTAGCAGGAGGATTGTAGGAGAAGGGCCAGGATATAGAGGGAAAGTATTTCACATTCTTCTAGGAATGTGAATCCTGGACTGTCAGGAAAAGAATTCCCATTGGTGCCTTTTGGCAGTCATGGTCTGACTTCAATGTGGTAAAGCATTAAATCGGCACTCACACTACAAAGGTAAACTTATATACATGCAAATCTGCAACGGAGCCAAGTGCTCTAGCATCACCATGCTTTCACCAAATTATAGTATCTATGACTGACACTTAAAGGTGGTTTTCAGCCCTATCCCAATCATACTGAAGCTCATGCGATGTACATAGCATTTTTCTCCTATATAAAGGTGTGTGTCGGTTATAGTATATAAAGGTGTAGGTCTGTTTGTAGTAAGATGCTTAAAATGAAATCATCCAAAGTGTTGGTACTTCTTTAAGCAAATAACTAGCAATTGCCATGCCAGTTGTATGCATGCATGAATGAATTGGGTCAAGAAAACTAACTGTATCCAAACTGCAGCGTTTTAGTAGAATAAGTCCGGTTTTGGAAAAAAATATTTGCTATGTAATTAGCTATATAATGCAGAAAATGAGAAAAAGAAATCCAAAAATCCAAATAAAATGCAGAATGTCAGTTTTTGTTGTAGTCGAGTATTAACTAAGTAATATTATGTTTCCATGGCTTACTTCAGTTTTCTTCATTTTTCCATCACAGCTACTGAGCCTCATAAGTAAAAGCAAACTACTGTTTAAATCTTGTTAATTTTGCTTTAATTAGCACGCTGGACATTTTCACCTGTTAATAAACTCACTACAGTAGCTGTCTCTCCATGTGTTTTTCCCCCCTTTAAGGTATTTATTTTAAAATTTTCCTGACATAAAATAAATAATTAGAATCACATGCACCCTTGAGTTCTCTTTCTTAGCAATATGAGATTGGTATTATTTGGGTTCTATTATTGTCAAGGAAAATGATGGATAGGTGGCAGCATCTTATAAATAATCTTAGTTTTATTCTGCAATAAGAGCCAGCTTGATTTTTTTTTTTACCTCAGCTCTGTGAGACACTTCAACCATCTGAAGTGGCTGTAGGTGGTGATAGAAGACTGACAAACTTCTGAAAATTGATAAGGGATAAGAAACAAGCTATTGAAAAGAAATAACAACTTCATAGATACTTTTAACGTTGCTACTTTCTTCATTACGACTTTATAGATAGATAGAAATACATTCATGCATACACAATCAATCTCTTTATGTCTGTCTTTTCTTCTTTAATCAGCTACGTAGATGGCTGATATTTCCCTCCCACTTTCCATCTGTTTGATCTATCTGTAATCTATGCCAATTTTGCGTTTGTCAAACATATTCTGAAAATAAGAGTTTCTTATACCAAAACCGAATACCTAGCAAATTGATATTGCCAGACCTCCCACATTTTTCTGCCTGATTGTATAGTTCTCCTCATTTGGGGGCAAGATAAAAAGTGTCATGTTGGCATCCTATAAATAAGTTCCCAGGTTGCTACTATTTTATTGTGCCTTTCTGTGTCATGAAACACAGAATCAGTTCTGATTATGGCCAATCAGCTGCCTTAAGTACAAAACTAGAAAGATTCAGAGGTATGAATTTCTATTATATCTCCAGAAAGATGAAACATTAATATTTGAAATATCCTGCTCTGGGCATCTAAACATTTGACTTAGTTTGTAAGAATATTTTGGCTTATTCTATTTAGGGAAGATCATAAACAGGAAACACAATCCACCCACTGCCATTGTTGCCCAATAGCTGGTACTTAGATATATGCTGCCTTGAAAAAAGGGATATTTTGACTTTTGCTTTTATGTGGCCTTTGACAAAACTCTTATTTGCCCTAAAGTAACTTGGGATGGCAACTTTGGTAGTGGTGACAATTCCTTTCTTGTGCTGCAATAGTGCTGCTACTGCTACTGAGCAATTATATGCTATGAGTATCTGTAATGTTTCACATGTCCTATTTAAAAAAATATTCAGGGATGGAATGACCACAGTGGAGGTGGAATATAAAATTTATAGGCAGTAACCATTGCTCAGAGCAGCAGTTGACTTTTTTAATGGTGTTTCTCAACCTCAGCAACTTTAAAACGTGTGGACATCAATTCCCAGAATTCTTAAATCGTCTTAAAGTTTGTGACATTGAGAAGCATTGACCTGTAATATGTTTTCCCTAATGTGGTAACTTCAGGAATTTGGGGAGTGCAACTCCAGAATTCCAGTTCAGATTTGGAAAGTTTCATCATTAGAAGGTGATGTTACATTTTTTGGCAGGATAGCGACCTCAGACACAAAGCATTGCCCTTGGTAGCTTCAGGGTAAAGAAAATGGCAGGTCCCAATGAGAAGTTACTAACAGGAACATCACAAGTTTTACTTTATGCTTTTTCTCCTAAGGAGAATGTATATAAAATGATACACAATAAAATATGTCTAAAATGATGTACAAAAAACAGTATGATGAGAAAATATAGTTGTAGGATGACAGTTAAAAACCTATTAACATTAACAAATACACAGATAGTCTTAAACTTATAAAGGTCGCAGTTTGTTTAGTGACCATTAAAAGTTACAACGGCACTGAACAAAGTGACTTGTGACTGTTTTTCATATTTACGACACTTACGAATTGTGGTCATAAGTCGAGGACTACCTGTAGAGACAATGTTTTTTTGCATAGAATATGACTTTCTTCCTCTTCAATTCAAAGGGGCTAAATTAGCTTTGTCTAACTTAGTTGGTCCATCTGACAAGGATAGGTCATGGCCTTCTTCAGTTGAATTTTCATCTCTAGATCTATGCTTTCTGGGTTCAGGTTGAGGTTACATTTGAAACACTTCTTCATGAAAGTAGTACCTTTACTAATATGGTACAATCATAGACACAGTGTACTTTATTCTGATTCAACTATTGGCATGCTCTTGAAAATGCAGCCATTATTTGTTGAGTTTGTGTATTGTGCCAAACCACAGTTTATTTAAGCACGTTAATAAATCATAAGCATCTGGATTACTATAACCTACTAATCCATAAACTGTGCGATAGAATCCATAATGGCAAGGGTAACACAGCATCAAACAATCAAAATCAAACAATCTATATTATGGCTTAATTGTGTGCCATTATATTAGTGGCAATGGACGCGGTGGCTCAGTGACTAAGACGCTGAGCTTGTCGATCAGAAAGGTCAGTGGTTCAGCGGTTCGAATCCCTAGCGCTGCATAACGGAGTGAGCTCCTGTTACTTGTCCCAGCTTCTGCCAACCTAGCAGTTTGAAAGCATGTAAAAAATGCAAGT
>JANHJO010003337.1:54037-70393 GCA_032468235.1 Pseudoxyrhopus heterurus | reverse complement strand
AAGGAAGGAAGGAAGGAAGGAAGGAAGGAAGGAAGGAAGGAAGGAAGGAAGGAAGGAAGGAAGGAAGGATAGATATTATAATTAGAGTGAGGAAAGGTCTCAGGGAAGTCCTGCCTTAACACTTGGCCACCACAGGTGCCCCTGACACCGGTGACATTGAGCTGGCCATGCCCCTTGGCCATGTCCCTCTCCGGCCCTCCGAAATCAAACACAACGCTGATGCAGCCTTCAATGAAATTGAGTTGGACACCCCTGTTATAGATCTTTTGAAACTTAATAAAATTGTTTGCAAAAAGTTTAATTCATGTTTGAAATCCTGGAGAAACTTCCAGGAGATATGCTAAGGAGAATTATTTTTTAGAATTTTGCCATTTCCCTGCCAGGCTCCACAACTGCATTGTGTATATGCATGTAAGATCTAGAATTTAGGTACCGTTTTTGATATAACACAGACAAGTATACAATGTGTCATGCTTTACAGCTTCTTGTGTTATCATACTGTCAGCTTCGCAACTTCATTCAAAACAATGAAAAGTAATATTTCTCATTTGGACATATTAAATTATTATTTACAAAGTTCAGTGAAAAATTTTTAGTTATTCAACCTGTCTTTTCTTTTTTGTCCTTATATGGCTAAGAACTGTACTTGATTTTTCAGTAGCCTGTCAGGCGTGCTAACCAAAATGGGCCAGGGGGAAAAAAATAAATGAGGCCAAGGAGAAAACTAAATTTGATTATGTTTAGATTTCATTTCATTTATGTTTGATTAAATTAATTTGTTACATGGAATAAGATTATCCCCTTTTGTATCAGGCTTTTATTTTCTAGTATATTAAAAAATGGATCAACTTTGAAGGGGCTCTGGGCCCACATCAGAGGCTGTTAAGGGCCGCCTGCAGAATCTTCAGCTAGAAATCTGCCTCAGTTAATTTGGCCATTGCAGCTAAGTCCCTTATTCTGTCAAGCCAAGCTTTCTGGGAATGAAGATTTGAATTAAATGGATTCCTCAGTATAATTTAAGAGAAAGAATATTGAATCAGGCAGCCACTGATATATTCCAAAAGAAAAGAAAGAAAAAAAATCGTTGTAGAGAACAAGAATATTGTATAGTATATACATTTGCAATTTTAAATAAAGATACTATTTTCTGTAGTGCAGATTGCAAGACTTATAAAGGGTTAATGATATCATACATTTTCACTGCATAGTATGGAATATCTGTCCTATATCGATTTGTGGCTTGTTACTATTCATTTTCTATCATTCATTAAAAATACAGTTCACTCTCTTTTCAGACACCTACCCACCCACCCACACAATATACACACAGTACTAAATCTAGCAAGGTTTAAATGTTATTCTTTTTTCTCTGTGGAGATTTTGCAGTAGCAGAGGGTTTTTATTTATTTTATCGTCATAATCCAAAAGATTGCATGTGAGAGTGGAGAATATGAACAGCTGAAAAACTGGAGCAAATTTGATCTTCACTGAGTAAAAATTCCTGAAATCCTTCACATGTTTGTATTTTGAACAGTATAATTGCGCACATTAGTTCTGATTCAAAATTAGTCATATGTAAATCTGATTATTAGCTATTAATTTAAGCTATATTGATTCATCCTATAAAGAATGACTAATTGAAACAGGCTAGGGGAATATGTCTGTATAAACATAAGGGCCATGTAGGCCTAATTTACTCCTTTATCTTAATTTTTTTTTTTTACTTTGTCTTTTTTGACCACATTATAATGGTTATTATTTTTTTGGATTATGAAAATAAAATGAATAAGAACCCTCTGCTGATGCAAAATCTCCACACAGAAAAAAAGAATAAAATTAAAAAAAAAACTTTCTAGATCTATTAGTACTGGCATCAGTAACCATACAATCAAAGCCCCATCTCTTTGATTGTGTGGTTGTAGCTGCTATTTCAACTATTTTGCTACCTTCCCTCCATGGACATAGGATGGCTTGCTTTATACAAAACAAGTAGTCCTCAACTTACAATTGTGTCTTAGCAACTATTTGAAGTTACAACAGATCCCAAAGCAACCTGGATTCGAAGTTGTGACTTCATGTGATCACATTTTAGACATTTGGCAACCAGCAACCCATTTACAGCCATTTATAGCATCACATGATCATGATCATTGTGATTTATTATTTTTTATCAGAAACCATTTATTTACAATTTCTGGGGAAAAAACAGTCATTGTAGACAATGTGTTCATTTAACAACCACAGCCTTTGCTCATGAGATCAGTCTCATGGTGACCTGCTTAATGACTGGCATGACCGGCATGACTTGGGACCGTAATTCCAGGTTCAATTATGGTTGTAAGTCAAGGATACCTGTAATGATGTTTTGTTGGTAGCATGTAACATAAGGTTTTCTGTATTACAATTAACTAAGAAAAAATTATGTTTTTTCCTTAAATTCCATGTTTTTCCAAATGCTTATTCTTATTGGCACCACTCTAATCCCACCTCAGATATCCATTCCTTAAGTCATCAAAGAACGAAATCCTAATGTGTTAGGACTTAGTTCTTTGATGATTGGGGAAGTACTGTATGTGTAGACATTTAGTCTTAATATTTCAACTTATACCAATTCAGTTTAATGAAATAATTAAAATTAAAATGGTATGCTGACATTTGATATTGAAAATGCTATACTGATATTTAATTTCATTGTCACTTGTTTTCCTCACTTTTTAAATCAAAGAGCAGAATTTTAATTTTAAAACATTTATACGCTGGCTTTACTGGGTATTAATTGAAATCATTTATCATTATAAACCCTCTTGTGAGCATTAAACAAAAAGATAGCAGCCAATGATAATGACTACATCAGCAGCAAGTATTTAGAATATTCAACTGAGAAACATCATTTAGACAACGTATTAAAAACTGCACATTCACATTATTTCTTGAAAGAGAAAGTCTTCAGGAGGATCTCTTGCTTCCAGGAGATCACCTGCTTTTTACATCTGTCATTGTTTTATATCATTAAAATATTACGAATTGAAAATAATACAAGAAAACTGCCCGTCTGTCTCTTTCTCTCCCATTCAGATTGCTTGAATTAGGAATGATTATTTTATCCTGCCTTTTTTCATATACAACTCAAAGCAATGAGCATATAAGTGCTCTTCTTTCCTATTTTTCCTACAACAACCCTGTGAAGTGGGTTGGGTTGAGAGAGAATGACTGGCCCAAAGTTATCCAGCTGAATTTTCATGCGCAAGGAAGGGTTAAACTCATAGTCTTCTGGTTTCTAAACCAGCACCTTAACTATCACACCGAACTGGCTTCCCCTTCATGAATCTTCTCCATGAATATTTTTCTTTTTACTTTTTGTCAGATTAACTCACTGAACCTAAAATAGCTTAAAAATAGGTTCCAGACTTGCTAATTGAAATTTGCCTTTATCCATTACTCATTTCATTCTTCTTCTTTTTAAAACCATTAAATCATCTAAATCTAATATGTACCATTAAAAAATATAGTATTGTAATAAAATCCTCAAAGCACTTTTTAGGATTTCTACTTTCCTTGCACAAGATAGGATTTTTGTTTGTAAGCTTTTTATAAGAAAGATTAATTTTCACAAGGAAGAAAAAGTGCCACTCAGAGCTAAAATCAGATGGCTCGAGATAAACCTGGTTGTGACTTGTAGTTAGAGGATCCTATGCTGTCCTGAAATAAATTAAGATTCACATTTTTAAAATAAAAATACTGCTTGTGACAGCTGCAGCTCTATTTTATTCAATCTGGAACTGATAAGAGAGTCATTACAGAAAGCCTGGAGGGCTGTGAATCAAATGGAATTTATTTCTATTTTTGGTTTTATATGCAGGAAGCAATTCTGTAGGAAGGGTCAAATTGAAACTGTATGTGGCACTCTGATGGAGCTGCAGGGCTTGGCTGTAAGCAATGGATTTTGTAGATGAGCCAAAATCCAGAAGCAGAGGGGACAATAATGATCTAAACTCCTACCGTGCCCCTAAAATTTAAACACCAAATTTGTCATTTCCATATTGTTCTTCTTCCACTCTAAACTGTTGTTTCAACTGGCAGTTTATCACCCATTTCATAACACTACTATTGAAGTAGCACTAATCACATACATATCTGCTGCGTAGTTGAAACCCCGCTCCAGCTGCTGATTAGATAGCAAAATCAGTGCTGATGGCTGTCTGACCATGCTAATTACACTTGCTCTCTCAACAGTGCTGACATAGCATGCGGAAGTGACCTACTCTGTGCCATTGGTTTAATATTTGAACCGAGTCATTGTTTCTATTATGTCTATATTCTCAATCATCCAGGTCATGGTTGTCCCAAAGATGCTTTTCCAAAAGGCAACTGGACTTTCTTGGTTTTTTTCCCCTTGAAAATGTTTCACTTCTTACCCAAGAAGCCTCCCTCTGGAATTGAAGAAACTTTTTGCATGAGAAGTAAAATGTTTTCAAGGAAAAAAGAAAAAAAGAAAGTCTAGTTGCCTTTTGGAAAAGCATGTTTGGGACATCCTTAGCATTACACCTACCAAGTAAGTACTGTAGGGATGTGGGTACCTATATAGTCCTGAGATGGCTTGTGACTGACCAAGTGATGCTGCCAAAGTTCTTTCTCAGTTTCCAGAGGCCGTTAGGGTCTGGGTGGGAAGGGACAGACTGAATCCTAGTAACACTGAATAACTGTGGGTTTGGGGATCTTGCAGTACCATAGATACTCTATTTTTAATTCTGGCATTCGCGCAGGCAGAACTGGTCTGCAATTTGAGACAACTGTGACCAGTTGAACTATTTCTTGGAAGAGGAGGCTCTGCTGATGTCTCCTCCTATTTGGATTGCTTCAATGCATTCTACATGGGGTAGTTGACCACTTTGGAGTTGCAACAAGTCCAGAATGTGGTAGCACAGGTAGTTATAATTGTATTTTGGTATAGCCGTGTTGTACAGCTACTCCTGCAATTGTTTTCAGCAGGCTTCCGTATTCAATTCAGGGTGCTGGTTGTCATCTTTTAAGCCCTTCAGGACACAAGGCAGGGTCTTTTGTGGCTATTGCATGCCTTCTGTGTTATGGCCCCTGCTCTGTAGAAGTGAGCACCTGCCCCCAAAAATCTGGATACCCTTGACTCCTTTGAAAGGCATCGAGCTAGCCTGTCTTACATAGCTTTTCTCATAGACCAAGGCACCAAATTAGTCCTGAGAAATATTTTAAGGACTTTTATGGACTTAAGAAATTATACTTGGTTCCCAGGTTTGTTTGTTTGTTTTCTGAGGTTTTCATCTAGTTCCAAATTTGAATTAAATTCCAAAGTCATTTTGAATTGGATAGCCACATACATGGAAGAATATGTATACACATATAGTTCTTGCTTAATGACTCACAATGGGACCTGGCGAATCTGTCACTAAGCAACACTGAGACATTAGGTGACACATCATATGGCCATTGTTTGCAATTTTACTGCTGGCATCTCCATTGAATCTGCTTTTTTGAAGCTGGTTGTCAAGCACGCAAATGGTAATCATGTGGATGCTGTGGCAGTTGTAAATGGCCAGTAGTTGTAATTACTCATATCTCAGTCACATAACGGTGGGGATGCTGTGAAAGTTGTAAATATGAGGACTGACCATAAAGTTACTTTTTCAGTGTCAATATAGCTTTGAGTAATAGCTAAACAGGGCAGTCATTAATCAGAATCTACCTGTACATGAAACTGTTGCATAGCAGCAGACGTGTGTCATGTTGTTTTGGAATATGCAGAAGTAGCAGGCTGGTTTGCACACAGCTGTAATCTCTTGTTGTGATCATTCTAATAAAGAAAGATGTTGATGAAAGTGAGTTAATGACAAAGATGTTAAGTAATGAAAATAAGTAATTGAAACAATAAAAATGTCTACATTCTAGTCTACACATGAAGATATCCAGGTAGCTGACTGAATAGGACTAATTTAATATGCCTAAACATACTTAACCTGCTGAGTATGAGAGCCACTGTCTTCAGTGAGACTTACTAACTACAGAGTAAGTACAGTATATAGTGCTGCCGAGCAAGATTTCTGCAGCCTTTCTCTGTATGAGTATGTGTATATTTCTGTCAATATGTCCATTCATTTTGCCCTGTTCATTCTTTGCCCTATTTTTTGTTTTAAGTACTCCATTCTGACTGCATTCAACTCACTTTTATGTTTCTCCTGACACGCATAATAACTCTTCATATAACAAAGAGGCAGAAGCATGCTCTTACATAGTACATTTTTACTTCTTTCAACAAGCCCTTCATACCTAGCAGCATACCACATTCTATGTTTTCCTTTCAGGGAAATATAGTAGGTTAAGGGCAGAAAAACTGACAGATGTTATTGCAATGTAACAACTTTGGCGGTCTTACTCTAGGTAGGATCCATCATTTGCTAAGCTCTGTGGGATATATTGAGAAATCCCTAAAGGGGGCGTGCATAAGTGCACCAGCGTGCCTACCGTCCCTGTCCTACTGTTACCCTTAATTACTTATTTATAATTCTTGTTCATGTTCTATGTTTTTCCACTTTCATATGACTATGTATGTTTTTGACAAAATAAATTAAGGATAGTTTCTTAAATCAAGTGTAAAACTATATTCTCTGATCATTGCACCACAGAAGAACCTTGGAAAGCACAGCTTCTTTTGTCCAATAGTGTTAATCTTATAAAATGGGGTTAGGGAGTTGTTGAAGCACTGTGGGACAAGACTCTGACTCCCAAATTTCTGAAGGATTGAGAAAGCTATTAGTAATGTGACAACAATCCAAGAAAGATCATTGATGTATTTTTTGCCTGTTTCTTGTCTCTTTTAAAAATGTTTTTCAGAGTAGAAATAAGTATGGGAGGTTTCCAAGAGGTAATGTACTTCCCATACTCAATTTTAACATCTCACCTTCCAATAAAATTTGAAATTGACTCCCAACACAGCAACTTTGGCTGATTTTTAAATATTTTATTTTGATTTAGGATAAGACTAGGATTGGGAGACTCTAGGAGACAATAACTTCCATGCTGAGTCTTAATTCCACCCCAACTTCAATCAGATTACTCCAAGTTACAATTTTTACAGGCTGATTATACACTGTTTTTTGAAAACTTGGGAGTGTTACCCTTGGATATGTTCCCATATCTATTTCTCTTATTAATTTTAAACAAAAACAACAAAATGTGCTAACAGTGCAATCTTGGACCTCAGGAGTAGCCTGCTAGTTAGAGATGGCCTGTCCCTCTTGTAGAAGAAGAGGGTTGTCTACCAAAGATGCATGATAAAAATAAGACAGTCCTCATATTTGTGTAAATAACATTCAAAGAAGACTCATCATAAATGGGAGAGCACGAATAAAAACCTAAGGCCTGCATATATTTATGCATTTGATTATAGTGGCTCACTTTATGGTGCCCGCTTTCCTGACTCTGATGGATCCTTCTTAAAAATACATAGAACAAAAGTTCCAGAAGTTCTTTCCTCAAAAAAAAATTCAAAACAAGGAATTTTCAAGTGCAACCTTATCAATTTTCATTTTTCCTATTATGTAAGATATTCCAAATTTTATTGTTGTATATTTATAATAAATGAAACTATTATCATATTACCACAGTGAAAAATTTATTATAGTTATAATTGCCACATTACACAAAGCTTGTAAAGCATAGCTAGTATCTATTGCCATAAAATTATAAATGAATCAGAATTTCTATATTTAAATGTTTTCTCATAATATCACCTCCCCCCCTTCTTCCACCAGACTATTACCTCATATAGTTAAGTGTTGCCTACAGTGGCTGATTGGGTCACATTTCCACATTTGTCCTTGAAAAATGTTTTATTCTATATAATAGCCTGTTGAAAGTTTCATATCGATAGTTCTGTACTTGAGTAAGAAAGCTTGAACGGTAGTTGTATAACAATTGGGAGACCCAAGTGTAAATCATGTATTAACATAATTATGGCAATGTACATACCAGTGGGGATGTTTTATGAAATATAAAGACCAGAGATATAAATACAATGTATAACTCTATTACAGAATCTGAATGAAAAAAGAAATTGAGCTACTGTATTCAAAATATTATATTACTCTGTTTTAGCTAAGGCTAAAACAGGGGTGGGTTTCTACCGGTTCGCCCAAACCGGTTGTTAAACTAGCTACCGGTTCGTTAAAATGACGCTGGTTCCTCCGTTTTTTCCATTTTTGAGTTTGGCCCACCCACCCGCCTCTGCACTATGCTGACCTGTATTTCTTCACTTTTGAAGCACCGCTAATCAGCGTGGCAGCCCTGAATGCCGCGCCTCAGCTGTTTTTCGGTCCAGCAGCCTCAGTAAATGGTAAGTAGCTGATTGAAAGACGCGTGCACAGCGCGTGCAAAGTGAACCAGTTGTTAGACCAGTTGGAAACCACCCCTGAGCTAAGCTATTAGTTTACTACACATTCATTCTGAAGTACCAAAGCTTCCTTAGGATATATGTCTCTGGCAAACTTATATGCATAGTATTTATTGGCTGAATTAAGAGTGTATCTTTCTCTTTACTAAAAAAAAAAAAAAAAAAGGTCCACTGCAGATGATAAAGGCTAAAATAGTATCAGAAGTTTATAAAGGTAGATCAGCATGTCTGAGAATAGCGTCATATAATCAAAACAGTGGTAGGTTGCGTGTCCAGACATGTGAAAATATGTATAGTCTACCAAGAGGCAAGCAAGAGATTATTTGAACAGATGGCAGCACCTAGCAAACCTTGGCTGCTTCACTGCATTCTGAAAAGCTAGGCAGGGTCTGAACTTTATTAGAAGTTGGGAGAAAAGAGTTATAGACTCACTTGAGAGATTGGAAAAACATCTGAGGAAAGTAATGACCAATCACTTCCATATTTCTGTGAAGAAAATAATGTGTGTGGGTCCATGTAGTAGTCACCAGAGAGAAATAACTTCCCTAGAGGAGCAGTGGAAATTCCATCATTGAGGACATTAAGGAAAAAATTAGAAAGGCATGAAGAATTTATAAAAGGCAAGCTATTGTAAACTGTTGACCAGGAATATTTTTTTTTTGTCCGCAAGAGAACTATTGTCACTTTATGTTGCCATGATCCCATTTTACTCACAGGTGACGCTTGTAAACACTGTCTTATTGTGTATTCAGTTATTATTGAATAATTACATCCAGTGGTTTTAATAGGTTTCCTTAGAGCAGGGGTGTCAAACTCAAGGCCCGGGGGCCAGATCTGGCCTGTGGGACTTCCCTGGAAATAGCAAAGGACTGGCCCGTGGTGCCTCTGCCAACTAAAATGGAGCTTGGGAGGGCCATGGGCGGCCTTCCTGTGCTCCATTTTCACTGGCAGAGGGTTGCAGGAGGCCGTTGCAGCCAAAAACAGAGCTCAGGAACCCGTTTTCACTGGCAGAGCGTTCACAGACCACCACAGGCACCCCAACATTAGTGATATCGAGCTGGCCTTGCCCACCCTGGCCATGCCCACCTCGGCTCCCTGAGGTCAAACACAACCCTGATGTGGCCTTCAATGAAATTGAGTTTGACACCCCTGCCTTAGAGAATCAGCAGTAAATTCTTAAGCCCCCCCCAAAAAAATAAAATTAAAAAAATGTCTTGAAAACAATGAAGTTCAGTTTTTTTCTTAGAAGTTAAGAGCAAGTAAGGAGGTTAAATTATTATATGAAAACAAACACAGAAGTGCAATTGGTGTGTTCATGCACAAAAACACACAGACACACACATACATATAGGGAACCTTTTTATTCTTTTCAATGCAATACAAAGTTGGAAAGAAATTATGTACAGTAAACAGAATCTGAATTCTTTCTGTCAGCAGGATAATTCTCAGCAAGCTAAGTAGCACCAAATTTGATCTTTGGGGGAGGAGGCAACCCCCCCAAAAAAGATCAAGCAAAAAATGAATTACATTTGGCCAGAATTGTGGAGAAAAAAAAGTCAAGAAAAAATTTACATATCTATGGGAAAAGCATAGCAAGTGCTCAGAATGTGTGGCAAATACTTTATTCTAAGCCCCTCCCCTCCCGATCATTGATATAGACATGAGCTACTATTGATAGGTTGGAAAGAATTCTAGAAGCCATGTTCTACATGCTTTCTCTATCTTTTTATTGTTTCCCATCCAACAAAATGTTGGAAAGAAATATGTGAAGGAGCCTGGAACTCTCTTTATCTCCCATCAGTAGGATAGCTCTTTTTTAAAAAAAGTCCAATCGTTACAATCAAATAATATGGCAGGAAAAATTGAGAGAAAAAAGATCAAGTATGAAAACAGGCTGGATCTGCTGGGGACTATGGAGAAAAAAGATCCAAAGCAAAATCCCCAATGCACCCTTTTGGGAAAGACAATTGGGCAGTGGCTTTGAAAATTGGTTGTGTTTCATACTAAAACTATTTGCTTCCCAGTGCACATACACAAAATCATACAGAAGCAATATGAGGGAAGAGCAGAAATGCACATGCATAGATAGATGCAGCATATTGCTTTGTTCTTAGAAGAAAATATTAAACAGCTGTTTAAGTAACTGGAAAGAATTCTAGAATGCTATTCTTCACACTTTTCCTGACTTGCACCCCATTCTAGGTATCATGCACAGCCCACTCAGGTCCTGCAATCCTCCCTTTCATCAGTTTTTTATTCTTTTTTTAGTCTCAATGGCAAACCACTTTTCTCCTTTATCTATAATTAGATACTATCCTATTTTCTTTCTAATGATATATGGGAGAGCAACAACTCTGCCTGCCAGTTCAGCCATTTATAAAATGTACAATATAAGAAGGAGGAGAGGAATCCTTTGGAGAATGTATAATTTAGGAACAATTTACAAATGCCATCAGCTACTTTTCCAGTTGGTGGTTAAACTCATATATTTTTATTCAGATTATTTAAGAGGATGCACTATAATATTTATTTTAAGTACAAATCTATACAAATGGAATTGATCAAAGTGTGCGCTCACCCTGCTCTCCAGTGATAAGAGATCCTGAAGAAGTAATCTTAGGCCAGATGTTTACACTTTTGCTATTATTTGCTGCCCTATATAACTAACTAGAACTTTACTGTAGATTAGATTCAATTGCAAAAATACTTGTCTCTCTCTGCTGGGTTATATATATTTTAGCAATTATCATTTGAATGTGTCCTTTCATCAATACATGTCATTGCTTCAGCACTTAGCTTTGTAAAAGGGTTCCCTGGATCTTTTCTGTTAACTTATATTTGGTGTAAAAGAAATGGGTAAGCTAATAAACTTCTTCAGCAATAATTAGATATAGTCCAATTTTTCCTCCAGGAAGTCATGAATCCTAGGGCAAAAACGGGACTGCAGAAAGACTTAGGACAGTTAATTAAAGAGGGGGAGAACTTGGAGCTGGAAACATTACAAAGGGGTTTTAGCCTATGTAAGGCAAGCTGTATTTAATTATATATAATTAAAACATATTTCAAACCCTTGAGGAACTGCAAGCTTCAGGAGACCACTTACTGTGATTGAAAAGGTGCTAATGAACTCTGGAGACTCAAAAGATATCAAAACTACGTAGAGAATTTATTACAGTTGATCAGGAAGACAAATCTAATTACTTCAATAAGTGGAAGGAGAGCAAAGAAACTCCAGATAAGGAAATTCCCTAAGTTTTTATTACAGCATCTTGAAATACCATCTAAATTTGAGGGTAAGGGGAAGTCTTTTAAAAAAGAAAAACTTTCCAGAAGGTGTGTTGTAACATTTTTTTGCTAAACATAAAGTGCAGAAAGCAATATTTATACTAATGTACTGTATGTAATGACATAATCTAGTTTGCAAACACAAACATCTACCAATTGATGGTTATACACGAAAATAACACTGTTTATTTAAACATAATTGGAAATGTCGTTTAAACTTCTTGAAAATGAGCTTGACATTTTAACTTTAATTTTATCTGACTGATAGTGAAGAAGATAGCATTTTTTGCACATGAAAGAATGTTAACTTTAATAGTAAAGGTAAATGTAACAAAGCCAATATTCCCATTCCTTTTATCACTAACTTGCCCCCCCCCGACCCGCAGATTCTTCTTTCTTCTTTTTTGTAAAACTGAAGTGTAATTGATGCATGGAAGAAGAACATCAAACATAATTTGGTTTTATACTGTTTTAGAGACAGGTTAGCTAACAAGGACTGAACATGTATTGCTGTGAGCCTACATGCACATACATATGTACATACATACAAATGAACACAATTTTTATAGGGGGAGAGTATCAGGGAATAAATATAGCAACATCATGGATAAGTTTCATCTTTAGTAGAAATAAAATGCATGACATTGTTAATGTGATCATTTTTTAAAAAATGCAATTGTCACTTGCTAGATAATTGCCAATAATTCAGCTGCATTTGCAGGACTTTTCCCTGTAATAGAGAATATTCTCTTTTGTCCTGATTCTTTCTTTTATTTATTTCCTGCCTGTTATTTTATCTATTTTTGTCATGTTTGTGGGATCATAAGGTCTTAACTTCCATTACTGAATGTTATATTTAAACTGGTTCTGAGTTTAGATTAATGTTGATTGTTATTATTTTACCCCAGCTGCAGCATAACTTGGGAAGCTGATAAACCATTCCAGAACTGCCATATTGTTAAGAAATTTGCATGGATAGCTCCATGAAATCACCAAGAGCTGGGCAAAGCTTGAGGTTGTTTTATAGTTCTACGCACAACAGTGTGAGATCACAGCAACTAGTTCTATAGCTAGTGGTGGCTTTCATACACATTGAGTTCTTCCCAATAACTCAATTGGGAAGTTGAGTTGTCATTAAATATCTGCATATTATATGCAGTGTGACTGTTTGTAATTGGCAGATGAAAATCTTTGTCAATGTGCAGATTTTCTTAAGTGCTGACCAAGAGTTTTTAGTAAGGCACTCAGTGTGCTGATAAGCACTAGGACTACTATGGCCCAATTTCTGCCATTCAGGTAATCTTACAATCATTTGTTTACTGACTCTTTGAAATTACAGCAGCACTGAAAGAGTGACTTATGACTGGTCAATTCACGATTATTGTAGTATCTCTGATCACATGATCAGAATGCGGGCACTTGGCAACCAGCATGTATGTATGAGGTTGCAGCATCCCAGGGTTATGGAATCACCATTTGCAACTTTTCCAGCTGGCTTCTAACAAGCAAAGTCAATGGGGAAAGCAGTAATTACTTAAGAACCATGGCAAAAAAGATTATAAAATTAGGCATAACTCACTTAACAACCACCTTGTTTAGCAACAAAATTCTGGTGCCAATTGTGGTCGTAAGTCAAGGATTATCTCTATGTTAGATCTATAAAAGCTGTATGCATAACTGATAATCTCTTAATTTAACTTAAAACGCTAATAGGAACTGCATAGTTCTTTGGGAAACGGAAGAAAATTTGAAATAAAATACATAAATACATCTGAAATACAAAGGTTATATGAATTGAAAAGTCTTGTTTTTGGATTGTGACTGATGGTTTTGCCCAACACTGATTGGACAAATCGTATCATAGAGTTTCCATTTAGAAATGTGGGCACTATAATTCTAACATATCTGGAGACAGAAAATTGGGAAGCCTGCAGTAGAGACACATGGCATTACAATAAATCCATGGACAACTGCCCCCTCTTTGTTTTTAGTGCAGGATCCCCATGACTTGCAAATGACTTTTGTTTTAACACTTATAGAGACTAGCAAAAAAAAAGCCTGATAAACAAAGTATCTCTTAGAGGAAAAATCTATGAAAAGCAATTCTGGACATTTCTTAGCATTAATGCTTCTGTTTATGTCACAAAATCCAATAATGAGAAATGAGGGAAAAGGTTTAATCAAAAGATGATGAATGTCCGCTTTTCTATCAGACTGCAATATTGTAATATTTTATGCATTGACGGGATAGAGAAGATAAAGGATTTCTGAAGCATTGTGTACTACACACAATCAGGTACAGCAGAGGGGATTGCAGAAATTGTGTTATTATGCACTGTTTGTAACATCCAATAAACTCTGTCACTTTAGCTGTGCCAATAGTATTTAAGATGTTAACTGAGAACTATTATTTTAGAAGTTTGAGTCTTAGAGATAATTTTTTTCAAACAGCTTTGTCATCACCAAAAGATGCCTTTTTTCTGTGGTAGCGTGAAAAATAAAGAAAGCAGGGTGTGTGGTACTTGATCTTCCAAGGAATTACTGGGAAGACACATAAAATGACTATTTGAGGGTGAAGGATTTTTATAGGATTTCTTTACTAATTAGCTAAGATAGTGAAGATTTCATTTTTTAAATTCTTTTTTACACTTTAAAACAAGCAACTTTGGTTTGGGGGAGCATTGAACCGTAGGATTGACTGAAGGTATGATATGTAATGAAGGAAGATAATGTATGGGGTTGATGTTCCCCAATAGGTAGATGGACAAATAAATGTGTCTCTCCTCTAAGATAATTCCTGGGATTATCTTAGAATACATTATCATCTCATTTCAGTATGATTCATAATTGATTAGTATCATTCTTGTGATTACTCTTTGAAGTATTGCATTCTTCACATTTGGCTTTGTCCATTGTAATATCAGAGCATAGCCTAAGTCAATCTGCATTGTATTGTTACAACAGAATTACATTCATTATATCACTGGTGTCAAACTCGATTGTGTCACATGACGAATCGTGATGTATTGCGACGTTTTTTGCCTTTGTGGAGCTGGGGTGGGCGTGGCCTGCATGTGACGCATCCAGTCCTCAGGCCTCCAGTTTGACAGGCCTGCATAGTACATGATTGGATAGGAATGCTATAAGAAATAAATGAATGAAGGGAAAATAATGCCACAGTACAGAAGAAAAATAAATGGCAGCAAATAGGATTTTAAAAGTATGAAGATTTGCAGTGTATTCTGATCAGTCACTGTGCTGTGGGATAAGGCAACAACATCCTTGCATCTGTGAAGGATAGGAGATGGTGGCAAATGGCACCTTGATAGAAAGAAAATTGCAAAAAAGGGTTTCCACTAATGAGAAGCAGCTCCCGAAGGAAGACTGCAAAACTATCTTTTCAGTGTTTCTTCTTAAGCAAGAGTCAAGCTTCATGGAAACTCCACAAAATCATAGGGAAATGGGGGAGCACTGATTTTAGATTAGTGCAGTTACATGTATGTAAAGGACCTACTATTAAACGTGACTGGATAAGCATATTTGAGGAGAACATGACCAGGAACCTCACTGAAGTTCTGTGCAGGACTGTGTAGCTCATTAAGATTCTTGGAAATATTCAGGATTAAATTATAAAAAAGGCAGACTGTGAATTATACAAAAATATAGTCTCTTGAATTTTATTCTTTATAACTTTCACAGATGCCAGCACAAAGTTTAGTTTTATATTATTGTTTAGCAAAGTAATTGATGTCTTTAGCAATCTTGCTTAGTGTAAAACTCAGGGCATGTAATTTGTTAAAAGTATAGCTACTGTGTAAAAATAAGTGAAAATTCATTAACTGAATTTATACAAATCTGGAAATACAGGATTGACACAATGCTTTTACAAAGGTATTTCTTCCCTAGAGATAGCTTAATGTACCTCAAGGACATGTAGATAACCTTGAATTATAACTGTTGGTGAATTACAACTTCGAGCACACCTCATTGTTACCTATAATTCCTATAGTTGATAAGGAATATACTTCAACAACATCTGGAACACCACTGATTATCTTTAGGCAAGAATGTTCAATATCAGCAAGTTTCAATTCAGCTAATAATTAGAATTCAAATAAATATTTAAATTTTTAATATAGTCTTCTTTTATGTTTTCTTCAATTTGGAAAGGCTATACCCAAATTTTAAGAGATTCCTGTTATTAAAATATATAATATTGAAATCATTCTTTTGCTTTAGAAATGAAGAAATAATTAGACCTAAGCCATAACTGATATGCTTATTTTGGCCATTTTAAATTACTTCTCTCTTTGTTTCTTTGTATGCATGCTTCCATACATATGTGAATAAGTGTGATGTAGCAATTCTACAGACTTCTTATTAGGCTTGTTTCAAGCCAATACAATTTCTCAAAAAGTGAATGCTAAATGAATTGGGGTTTCTTTTTAGGCAAAGTACATGGAGAAAGTTGAAGTATAACAATGGTTTGAAAAGCTTTCCCACCAGCTCCAAGGTTGACTTAGCCTTCCATCCTTCCGAGGTCGGTAAAATGAGTACCCAGATTGTTGGGGGCAATATATATGCTGACATTGTAAACCGCTTAGAGAGGGTTGCAAGCCCTGATAGGCGGTATATAAATACAGTGCTATTGC
>JANHJO010003337.1:21278-36609 GCA_032468235.1 Pseudoxyrhopus heterurus | reverse complement strand
CTCTCAAGATTTCTGAGAACTAGGGTAATATTAAAACAAGCAGTGAGAATACTTTTCAGGAGAGTATAAGGAAAATGTAAATCCTAGTTATTTTTTCTTATGTATAGTGCCACCACGTAAATGTTATAAATGCAACATGGGCTTGAAGACCTGCTCAAAAAAAAAAACTATTTTTAAACATATATTTTCACAGCCATTCTTCAACTATATTTAGCCAATACAGTGATTTACATATCTAGCTATTATTTTTGGTTTTGTATATAGAGGGATCTGGACAAAGAACCATTCATATTAATATTTCTTTTATCTAGTAACCAAATTACTTCAATGCTTTTGAAAGGATTTGCTCAGATTTTACCCTGAAATAGATGAATATAGGAAAACAGGCTGTTAAATTAACTATTTCAAAAATGATGGCTGAATTAGGAAAAAGCATGAATTGCATATAAAATTTGAAAATAAGATTGTAGCTAAACAAAGATAAATCTAAAATCGTACTCTCTTATCTTCTTTGAAATATAATGATGCCTGAATTGTTGAAAACCTTCATAATCCATTTTATACTCCTCTGTTGCTTTGCTATGGGACTGCTGCTAAGGCAACAGATAAACATGCAGTGTCAGAGTTGAAGAACCTTAATAATCCACGAGAAGTATCTTCAAGTTGCATCAGAAATGCATCGTAAAAGCACAAAGGATCACATATTTACCCTATCCTCTCAGAATAACTATAAATCTGTGAAGTCAGAGGCAGATTTGTATGCAGAGTAAGTCTTTTATTATAATTACAAATAAATTAAGAGAGTAATGAAATTAAGAGAATCAGTTTGGTGTAATGGTTAAGACAGGAGGCTAAAACCCAGGGAAAATCTTATCAAGAAAACTGCAAGGATTGCAGTCTCTGAGAATCGGAAACAATTGAATGGAAGAAAAAAATGAAATTAAACAATAATAATCCCTCCAATAATGTAGAATAAAATAAAAATGGAATAAATATAGATCATGACTAACGTAGTCTATAATTTGAAGCATCTGTAAACTATAAGAAGTCTGGATTCATTATATTAAAGCCCTCTAACCATTCATTTGATTGATAATACATTTACGGAATGGTCTATTTAAAAAATTCCTCAGCAAGATGGGTGCTAGCAAGCTATTAAAGGTAGTATATGTGAATGAAAATAATGGGGAATAGTTACCTAGAGAGTATTACAAATGAACATACCATGTCCAAAATTTGAAGAATGAAATAGTCTGAATAGAAACAAGATACTGCAAAGTCATAATAGCAACTGCAAAGTTTACATAAACTCACTGACCATATCGCTGGAGAGACAAAAGCAAAGGTACCTGAATCATATGAACTGTTTAAGGACTTTCCTGAAAGGCAAACAAGCTTTTTAGCATGGTTTGGGTTTTCTCAAAATTGATCACTTTGAAAAATGTTATACGTGAGTGGTCCTTGGTGCTCTCTGAACTTGGTTGTTTTCTTGCAGACTTTTCATTACCTAAACCAGATAACTTCGGTGTTAGTAAGGGCTGGGCTTTGCTCTCAGTTTATATTCTAATGTCTTGCCCAGTCAGTGTTGCTGGGATGATCTTAGAGGTTCTTTGGTCGGGCTGTTTACTGTTGACTTCTTTGGCAGTTCCTTGATTGAGGAATTGTTTACTTGATGATTGGTCGGATTTAACCTTGGAATGAATCTATGGTGATCTGGGTGCTGATTGCTGGTGGAGAAGTGCTTAAGTCTTTTGATTCCCCCTTTTTGGCTTGTTCATTGTCTCTTTTGCGTAGTCTAAAGGTAGTGTTTATGTCTATTGATGGCTAATTTGTCAGAGTTCCAGGCTTCTAGAAATTCCCTAATGTTTTTGGACTTGGCTTGGTCTAGGATAGAAAGGAATCGCCCATAGACCGGTGATAGTTACATCTTATGCTCCAGTGAGTGGTGCTAATTGAAGAACTGAAGGTGGGTTCTGTACATGAATTCTGAATTGTTCCTTGATGTGAATCAACTTCCCTTTCATTCAGCTGTTCACATAAGAAGGTTTACTAGGAAAGTATTTAAAAGCAGAGCTGGTATTTTGGTGCTAAGTTTGGGGTTACATTTTCAATTCCTAACAATTGCAAGAAAACTCTTATTTAACCTTTTTTTGTGAATATTGCAGTTGGCAAAATCAAAAATCTGACTCAGAGATCAGCTTAAGACATCTCTTTCTTTACACAGCAGAAATATTTGTTCTAAATTATATTTAGGCAGCAGCTACCACTGAGCACAAGAAAACTAATTCCTAAACTTGAATAGACTTGCAAAATCAGTGGGCTTTTTAGTGCTTAATACTGTTTGTAAATAGGTTAAATGTAACACTATATCACAATTCGATACATTCCCATCTTACTTTAATTTTCTTTGAATTCCTTTTGCTTCTGTATTCTTATGTTCCCTGATTACCGTAAGAATGAATATTTTAGTTTGGATTCCATCTGAACAAATACAATAAAAAGTGGAAGGTACAATTTCTTAATTTGATGAATACATAAATGGTCATGATTCTTCAACTTCACACACTGTTAATAGTGTCAAAAAGATTGTATACCTTCATAGTTCTATCATATTTTTATCAATTTATATTATTATTTTATAACATTTTGTTATATAAAGATTTTATTGTTTCAATGTAGTCTACTTATTAGCTATACAATTTTAGAAAAATTTTAGGGGGTGCAGTAGAAGATAGTGCAGTGGAGGGAGGGATAATTCCTTTCTCCACTTTTTTATTTTTCTAGAAATTATGCCATATTCCAATCTTCTTTGTATATATTTTTTCAAGATGTATTTCAGTAGAAATTATGGAATTGGATTACGTTAGTACCAGATTGGCATTTTCAATGAGAACATGGACATATGTTCCATCATATGTTCAACACAGATTTTTGTGTTTGGCAATCAACAAACTATATCCTGTAAAAGCAGAAAACCTCAATTAATTTAATGACTAGATGTTTTCTTCAACCATAGTTTCATCATTAATTTTCCTGATTTTAACAATATAGTCCTAGAAAATAAAATTTTCCTCTTGTCCTGTTAAGTGAATCTGGCTTCCCTGTTGACTTTGCTTGTTAGACAGTCACAAAAGTTGATCAATTGACCCCAGGACCCTGTCATATATACATGCCAGTTGCCAAATGTCTGAATTTTGTTCACATGACCATAGGGATACTACAATGGTCATAAGTGTGAAAAATCATCTTAAGGCACTTTTTTTAGTGCCATTATAACTTCAAACAGTCACTAAATGAATGTAATTATTTTATATTACCTGTAATTATTTTCAGTTTATTTATTCTTCCCAGCAGACTATATACTACCCACTACCTTTTTATCAGCATTTGTAAATTTTAAAATGTCTTCAATCTTTTCCATATCTTCTATAAACATTATGCTAAGGTATACCTATTCAGCATAAATATTAATGTATGACTTGCAATCATTCACTTTATTTTCCCATCAAACAACCAACTTTGGTCTTTGATACATTTATTTTCAGATGCATATTAATACTTGCATCATACAGTGTAACATTCACTTCAAATCATTCACTTCAAATCATTCAAATCCTCATCTAATGACATATCATCTGCATACAAAATGACATGCAAATTTATGTTTCTGCCCAATACAACTCAAACATCACCGTATACATTTTTTTGTCAGAACATTCTGACATGGTTTGATTCACAATTCTTCAAAATTTTCACCTTCTCCTCACTCTCCCTTTGCCAGTAACTGGCTAAGAAACGAATTTTCAAGGACTAATTTTAATTAAATTAAGGCTGTCCTGGAGACCAAAAGAAGTAATTATATACTAAAAAGATCACCTACAGAATACAGGAATCTCCATAACACACCTCCAATTTTATATTCACTATCCATAGTTTAAACCTAAATGTTAAAAAAATATAAATGATCTTTAGAAAATACTAAAATTATTTTAGTATCAAATACTAAAATTATTTTAGTATATTTCAGAGCCCTGGTGGCACAGTGGTTAAAGTGCAATACTATTATAGGCAAATTCTGCTTACAGCCTGGAGTTCAATACTGACAGGGCTCAAGGTTGACTCAGCCTTCCATCCTTCTGAGGTCAGTAACATGAAGACCCAGATTGTTGGGGGCAATATACAAATAATGCTTCTACAGAGAGTGCTGTAAAGTGCTATGGTGTGGTATATAATGCTATTGCTATTGCTAAATGGCAGTACAGGTAGTCCTCAACTTTCAACCATTCATTTACTGACTATTCAAAGTTACAACAGCACGAAAAAAATGACATATGACCATTTTTCATATTTATGACCATTGTAGCATCCGCATGGTCACATGATCAAAATTTGGGGGCTTAGCAACTGGTTCATATTTGTAATGGTGGCAATGTCCCGGGTCATGGGATCCCCTTTTGTGACTTTCTGACAAGCAGTCAATGTGGAAGCCAAATTCACTTAAAAATTGTGTTACTAACTTAAGAACTGAAATGATTCACTTAAAACTGTGGCAACAAAGGTCATAAAATGGGACAAAACTCATTTAACAAATGTTTTACTTAGCAACATAAATTTTGGGATCAATTATGACCGTAAGTCAAGGACTATCTGTAGTTTTATTAATGGACCCAATAATTTTTGAATCAAATTTCCTAGGACATGTGGTAGATTTTGTTAAAATTCATTTTTTTAAATAAAGATAATTCTCATAATGCCTCTCATATACAGTCTTCATACATACAAAAATGATTTTGGAGAAGGAATATTTTAGAGTAATTTTTAAAAATCTGTAAAAAAAAAAAGCCCAAATTAACTAAAAATAAAACTATGTCAGTTTACCATTTAGCAGTCTTTCTCCAAGTGGTATCTCCCAAATAAGAACATAAACACAAGTAAATAAGACTAGCTCCAGTATAACATACTGTTATTCAACAAGATCACAAACAGGGACAAACAGCCAATAGCCTTCTACTCTTCCTCTTTAGCATCAAGTATTTAAAATATTCTACCAATGATTCCACTGGTGGTAAACAGCCAATTTTAGCTCAATCTTTTGTGCATTTTTTTCCAGATTTAGGAAAAGCTACTGTCACGTCAATCCTCAGATAATGAAATTTCATAGGATTACTTGGCTTTCTGAAGGAGACATAAACATGCTTTTAGTTAATTAAGTTGGAGAATGAAAAAAGGATAAATGAAATAGTGATTCCATTTTTCAAAATCACTGAAGATGTGGTTGCAGAAACACTAATGGAAGGGCTAATTAATAAAATAGATGGAAATTAAGAAAAAGTCTATACAGTAGATAATTTTTATTTTTCTCTCATTCCTAATGAATAAGTACTTCAGGAAGGATAGGATCCCACATAAATAATGAGTTCACTTGTATAACAGGTAGTTATAATAATTATTATAAAAGAGTGAAGGTCTTCTCTCCCTTATTCTAGTCCTGTTATTTGTTGGAGGAAGTGAATTATAAAAGCAGCACCTGTTCTGCATTACTGATAGCTTTGTGCTGGCAGTTCAATACATGTTCCATCCTCTCTTCTTGCCTGCTTCCATATGTCCAATGTATCTTCAGAAGAAAACCTCAAATGGTTCTTTCCTTCTAAACAGATGGCACGAGCATGGCAAATATAGCCATGCATCATGGATCCTTTCTTAATAGCTTTCCTAAACAGTTTCCCTCCATACGTACTGTCATCCTCAGCCAAGCTAGAGTACTAAATCATCCAGTATCAATAATACACAAAAAGTGTTACGTTATCACTTGAGATTTTCATGATTCTGGAATGGGGAAAAAACCTCTGATTTCTATCTTCTTCACTTTCCTCCATTGCTGCCACTGCACAAAGAACATCTGAGTTCTTTGTAGGTAGCAATTATAATAATTTATGAGATTTTGTTTTTAAATGTAGACATACTGTACATTAATCAACGTATGAGTTTATCCATTTTAAACGTACCGGTAGTTGTTCACAGATACATTAACCATTCATCCACAATGGAAAAAAAGAATCAGTCTGGCATTGGTATTGTATCATATCTTTGGTGTCCAAAGAGTTCAACTGAATTAGTTTGTTAGCTTTCCATCATGTGAAAAGATAACACCAGAGTTATAAAACATAAACTCACAGTTACATATTATGTAATAAAAACATCTACAAGGCCATTCAGAACTTTTCCAGACAATTAAAATATATATTTTTCCATTTAGCTCACACTTGCACTTATTCCATTCCAGCATAAGCCTTGTATTGCTCTGTTTCCATGAAATTGCTGAGGAGTGATAATCAGATAGTCACACTTGTACAGTACTCAGTTCAAAGTTCTTCTTTTAATTAGGGAAGGTATGCAATAAAATATTGTTGAGGAAAAATTAAAGAACTAGACCTGCTTAATCAGAAGCCAGAAAAAAATCAGACCTGCTATGCTATGCTATACTCTGCTTGCAGTTGGTTCAAAACAGTTCTTAAACATGTTCAGAATATGTACAGTTCTAGTATTATGTATTGTTAAAAACGTAACACCCTAATACAGTTTGAAAATCAGGATAGCATCACTTCTATATAATTTAGGGTATAGGTGAGAACTATCATAGGAAAAAAGGAAGTAAATCAAGAGTATATTAATGGCTGTATAGCCTCTGCTTGAACATGGAGGAATCTACCACCTCTCTAGGAAGATCCAATGTGGAGAAATCTACTACCTCTCTAGGAAATTGGTTCCATTATTGATCTGCTCTTACAATTAGAATTAGTCAGAAATCTGCTTTCCTGTAACTTAAATCTATTACTCTGCACTGTGGAATGAGAGAAAACAGATTCTGATCTTCTCTCTAGCATGCTTACAGATATTGCCTCTCCCTTCCTCGCTTGTCTTCTCTCAAGGCTAAACATAGATGCTGCCCACAGTATTGCCTTCAGTAAGAGCCAATGACATTTTTGCAATCTTTTATACACAGAATATTAGTACAGTTGACTAACAAGGTATTCTTGTTCCATTACTAGAAAATGCAGTTCTTTAATTGGACCTAGATTTTGAGCAAAGTTACTTGGAAGTCATGGATAGAAGTTCTTACAAACAGCATTATTGAGAGTACTTAGAATGTGATTGCTATTAGATAGCTAGGTTCCCATGAAACACTAAGATAGGACAAAGGCTTCCTGACTTGTTCATTTTACTTTAATATTAATATTATGAATAAGTGGGGAAAATGTAACATCCATTTCTCTGCCAAATATCAATATAGCACTTAAAATTCCAAAGCCAAAAACAACAGTGCATTTAATTCTGCCAAAGTTAGATGCATATATGTGGTATCTAAATACGTATACCTGAGGCACTATTTACAAACATATTTAAAAGACTGAGAATGTATAAACACCTTGTTCTGGACTGGGGCCAAGTATAATTAGGGATAGGGAAACCAGTTTGTCCTGTTCTCTCATATGTTAACCAATAATGGAGGTTTTTAATATTGCCCAAGGGGTAGCTGAGCCATATGATTCTAACCTCCTTTGTCTTAGGAGTTTCATGATACGTCTTCTTGGAATTTAATGAAATTGTATTTATCAAGATAATAACTGACATACCTTTAAGCTACACACATGAAAGTGTATATCTCATTTCCTTCAAAAAAAAATTCTCCTTCCAACCTTTTTTCCAGGAGAAAGTTTATGTTCGACCTAGTCTAAATTGGCTCACAAGTTGCAGTGCATCTTATACCTTATAATTACGTAAATATCAGATCAGTGTTATGGACTTAGCTAAGGCTTAGTTTGAGGTATACAGCCCATAAGGGTTTTGTTCCCAAATATAACTTCAACCAGTGGTGGGATTCAAATTTTTTTACTACCGATTCTGTGGGCATGGCTTAGTGGGCGTGGCTATGCAGCCGGCCAATCAGAGGTGGTATTTGCCCCTGTCAGCCAATCAGAGGTGGTATTTGCTGGTTTTCTGAATTATCGCTACCGGTTCTCCAGAACCTGTCGGAACTGGCTGAATAGCACCTCTGACTTCAACATGTGCCTAAACAATAAGTAAATGAACATTGAAAAGGAATAAATAGAAAACAAAGTGCCACCTAACCATACTTAGTTAAACAATTAAATTAATTATTGGGGACAAGGGTTTCCAGATCACACTGAGTCTTGGTTTTTCATTACAGCTGCATTAAGGTGCTTTCCTCTGGTCCTTGTATCAGAAAGGAAGAATATTGTCACAAAGTGTGTTGCCCCCACAGCCTGGCTTTACCATCCTCAGCCACAAGGCTATTCAGTGTTACTGTATTCAAGCAATTTAAACAGGGTAATTTCAGAGTAGTAATTGGTACTTCCCTGCTGCCCTTACTTTTTCCATCCAGCATCACCTACCATCAGGACAATAACATCTGTCACTGTCCTGCATGTGAGATAAGAGAAGACTAGAGATTTAACCCTTACTTTATATTATTTATTGCATGTGTCTTCAGAAATTATCAATATATTTACATTGAACATCCCATTGACAAAATAGTTATTGATACAATAATCTGCCTGAATGATCACAAGAGCTAATTTGAATAAAGCAGAGAAAGCAAAACCAAAGAGCTTTCAGTGTGATTGTTTCTCTGGAGCTTTCTTTCCATTCTTCCATCTGAAACCAGTTTCTCCCCAAATAGATTTTCATCAGGCAGTGAACCTTCTACCCCCATTCCATAATTATGTATATGCATGTGTTTCTTGTGTATTTCCCCTATTTTATAATTTTACCAACACTGATATAGCTCACACCTAATATATAAACACCAAAGAACAGGATTTCTGGCTGACAAGTCTCCTGAGTTTGCTATTCTAGTCTGGGGCTAGACTTGCATTAGACTTGATGGGCCAATTGGAGCTGCACAGATTACTGCTGTTTCTGTTGTCCTCCCCAGCCTTATTCTCAAGGCTTCCTTGATTGCCCGCAAAAGATGTTTCATGATGAAGGAAAACACCACTAGCTAAACTAAACATAGCTTTAGGTGGCCTCAGCACCAGGTTGGGTTTGAGATGGAAGCAATATAACAAGCACATATGTCTTAAAAACTGCATCATGCCACAGCAAGCAGAATGTAAAGATGTTCTCCAACTTCTAGACCTATTCTTCGAATCAGTCCCTTATCTTCCAATTTCAATAGAGGCAGAACTATAACAAACTAAAAGGATTCTGAAATCACCCCAGACATTGTAGAGGTAGCCAAGTATGAAACAAAGTAAATGAGTATAGTAGTTCCCCCAACAAAATCTGTTGCCCAGTAGTGGTTCTTGTGAAATTAAAAATAATGGTTCTTAGAAAATGTGCAAATAATTGCTTTTCTTTCTCCTCCAATCAGAGTGCTGCAGTTACCATCTTTTAACCTCTTTTGTTAGAGGGGAAAGAGGAGAAAAGCCCTTCCAGCCACTGTGCTGGCAATTGGGCAATCAAAGCTTTGGAAAAACTTATTTGGGGCATGTGTGAAGTAGCACAGAAAGAGATTCATACACAAAAAAGGCAAACAAAAATGATACTGACAAAAATAGTTCCCAACCATATAAAGTTTGGGAAATCTTTGAATAAGCCAGTGCTTCTATTTGTGTAAGGTCTGGAAAAACAGTTATCAGTCTGAGATAGTCATTTTTATGTAGCTGTATAAAAGTAAAAAAAAAGTGAGTGAACAAATTGTGGATTCATTTCTTGTAAAAATGTGTATCTTATCATACTTAAAATGTGAACTTTAACTATGTCAGGCAAACAGTGGAAAATATTTACATTTTAATGCTAATGAAAGATGAATAATACATTTTTTTTAGGAGTAAACCCTCAGAATGGTTATCACTGCTGAATGAGCAGTTTGGAGTTTTCCCATATTCTATTTTATGGACTAAAAAAAGGCACATGAGAAATAGCAGACTGATTTTTCCATTCCTTAAAGATGCTTCACATCAGCTGATTACTCTAGGGATTCCAAAGTAGATTTAAACAATGTTGGTTTTGTATGCATATTTTTTGAAGTATTACTATATTTTGCCTCTGATTACCAAGCTGGAAGGTTGAAAGATTGGAAATTGAAATATTATTCTGATTTGTTCAGTGTGTTCAATTTTTAAGTTGCTAAACCACAGAATGCAAAAAAAAAAAAAAAACCATTCCCATTGTTTTATGCATTTGAAGTTCTCAATGCACTTTAAACAGGTAAATTATCTTACACATATGATTTGACATGTCACTATGCGACTAGAAAAACCTCTTCTTAATATAATTTTGTATTACAACTACTGTATCTAGTTCAGAGTATAATCTGCCTATTAACTGGCAACGAAGTATAATGCAGGAAACAGTAGCAGAAGAAAACTGACACCTACTGTTGGTGAAAGGTTCACACCTCTTCATTTATCAGATGTTTGGTGTCATTCAGAAATATTTGCACAATCAAGAGCTGCCATAAACTGGACTGGTATGTATAGTGTTACACTGAGGGAAAACAAGGTGATAGAAAAGTGAAACAGAATTCAGATAAGCCTTGTCATCTGGCTGATGACATGTGACTGACATTCTGGAGTGGAAAAGAATTTAGTTAGAGGCCTCACATTTGAAGATGTGGTAGGAAAAATACTGCTCTGACTCCTGAGATATATGGAAAGACATTATTTTGGATACTGTTATTTTATCTTAACCAGTCAGGCCTGCTATATTCTTGCTTGGCTGGTAAGTTGACTTGTACTCAGATAGTGTTACAGTTGCTTTTTCAGACCTGAATTTTGTAGCCTTACCCCCTAGAGCAGGCGGAGTTATCTTATGGAGAATAAAGCTGTTAGTAGTTGTTGGCTGTGAAGGCTATGTGCTATCAATGGTAATGTGGCCAGTAGGATTCTACAGTAGATATGGGATGCTGGAAAACATGAGCAGGAGGTTGTTATTGTACTTGTGCATAATGTGAGCATTCTTAAGCATTTAGTTGCCACTGAAAACAGAATGGTGACTGTGTTATTTTTTATTTAAATTATTTGTCGACTGAATTTAAAGACCAAAGGCTCTGTATAATAAAATAAATTTAAAAAGCAAAATCCCTAATCCATATCCAAATATAATATGGGAATAGTAAGAGACAAAAGTTTTCTGGGATTTCTAGAAAGCTCGTAATTAGGGAATTTAATAAACACCAAGTAACAACTCTTGCTCTAGCTTGAAATTGGTACATTTTTCACATTGAAAGCTATACCTGTCCTATGTAGATCATGAGTATTTTAAGATATTTTATAGATTATCTCTTCAATCTCTTTAAACTGAGAGCAAGCAGTTGTCTTGTTAATATCTCTGTACTAAATGAAAGTTGGAGGTCACTTTTATCATACATATTTGTTTAGTGTATTTTTGTCACTTGAATTTGTTTTGTCATTCCTTTAGTCTTTTATGTTAGTTTGTTTTTTAATGTATGATGTTGAAACCTAATAAAGATATTATTTAAAAAAGAAAGCTATACCATCCTTTAGATGCCAGACTCTGAGGAAGAACAAGGAAAAAAGTGAGCAAGCCACAGTGAAAAGAGCTACCAATAAATCGATACCGATAGCACTTAGACTTATATACCACCCCATAGTGCTTTATAACACCCTCTGGACTGTTTACAATGTCAGCATATTGCCCCCAATAATCTGGGTCCTTATTTTACTGACCTTGGAAGAATGGAAGTCTGAATTAACTTCGAACCCCATCAGGATTGAACTTCTGTCTGTGGGCAGAGTTATCCTGCAGTACTACATTTAACCACTACGTCACCAGGCTTCAAATTAACACAATTATTCCTAACTCATTTCATAACTCATATTAAAAGGTAACACAGAACTATATAAATAGTAGCCACATTTGATGTTTTCAAGTAGACCCCAGGTTATTTATTTAATATTTATTATATCATTAATTCTAATCAGCATATTTTTATAAATTTAATTAACTTGAATGCTGAATAGCAATAAGTAGCAAGAACAGCCTGCTTCTTCACACTTTCTTATTTTTTTCAAACTCTAAAACACTGCATACTTGTTTGGGAATGTGAATGCAGTGAGGATTTAACCAGGTTTGAAAATAAGTAATATGAATATTGAATGCTGTTCCCCTTTGGAATACTACTCTAATTATATGTATGTTATCTTTTTTGGTCATTTGGAAGAGAACTCCTTGAAGATACTGAAAAATTCCAGGAAAGGATTGCATATTTTTTCTGAAACAAAGCATATTTGGGGAGATTTAACCAGTTTTAATAAACTGGCCATCTATACTTCCTTACTAATCAATAGGGAAGTGAGATAAGAGACCATTTGATTACTGACTAAACACTTAATGTTGAGTGGTGGCATCTTGAGACTAAGCCAGGATATGTGGCAGTGGCAGCCTGCCATTTCTAAGAGATATTAACAGCCTCCATCTACAAAGACAGGAGGATTTCCAAGCTTTCAAAAAAGTACGTATATATGACTCATAAGAGGATGTTTCTTTAGAGAATTTAATTGCTGAAACATTGAAAACAATTTATGAACTATGATGCTAAAAGAAACCTGCTCTTCAGCCTGGCTTCCATCTATGTCCATTTTAATTTCCCAAATATAAAAACAGGTGAGCAATTTTTTCCAGAGCTATTCGTCTGCTATATTTATCAGGCCTCAGGATTGGCATGAATTTTTGGCACTCTTGAGATGCTTGACCTCTAGAGCTACCATAAATGCTTGTTACACCTGGCCTTCTCATCTATTCTTTGTTTTTATATGAATGAGCCTTTAAAAATATTTGCTCCATTCCTCTGTTAATCAGCCAATAACAATCAGAGTGAAAACAACCATTTCATTGTTTGTTTAATACTCTGGGCTATTTTATTCATTGTGCACTGATAGCAAGGATATTATCATCACAACAGGGAAGAATTCCCTGGAATTAGAATGATTATTTTCTCCTCCAGTACAGCATCCTCTCAGAATGAGCCTAGCTTTCCATTTATCTCTCCATGGTCTGTGAAATTAAGCAAGCACAATGTTTGAGGAAGAATACCAATTTGGCTCAGCAGATGTTTTCCTAGAGTTAATCCAGGTACAGCTTCTCCAAGCCATGGAGCAAGGTGCTGATACTCAGTTGCATATTTCTGTCCCTGGTGCACTAAGTGATCCTCTCGATGCCTGAATGCTGTGAGGGTATGGATGGGGAACAACAGGCATTAGTTAAACTCTGACAAAACTGAGTGGCTTTGGGTTTTAGAACCTTCTGTAACTGGGTATTTATCATATCTGGTGTTGAAGATGGTATTGTACTGCCCCAAGTAGACACAGTGCACAGCCAATGGTTGTTCTGGACTTTAGACTCCTGCTCAAAGACAGTCATGGCCAGAAGGGCCCATACATAGTTTTGTGTTGTGCTCCATTTGCACCTATTCCTAGATTGGGTAACTATATTCTCAGTCATTCATGCCATAATCACCTCTCAAATGGACTACTATAATGCACTTATACTGGGCTGTCCTTGCACAGTATCCAGAAACAAGATGTGTAGCATATTTATTTATTTATTTTATTTTATTTTATTTATATTATTTATTTATTTATGAAATTTATTTGTCAACCATCTTGTATCAGATAACTCTGAGAAAACAAACAAACAAACAAAGTTGTGTGGGCAGTTATGTTCCACTTCTGCTAGGTGAGGTGCATTGATTGTCAGTTTAATACTGGTTCCAATTCAAGGTGCTGCATTTGGAATGGTACCGGGATATTTGAGGGATTTCCTCTCCCCGGTTACATCCATTAATCCCACAAGACCTGGCAGGAGAGGCATATTGCAGGTCCTGTCAGCCAATCCCCAGGCGGGACGTAGGAGGAAAGCCTTTTCTGCCATATCCCCTGCCCTTTGGAACCTCATTCCCCTGAAGGTGAGTCTTCCCCCAATCCTTTTGGCCTTCTGGAAGGTTCTTAAACATGGTTCGGTCAACTAGCTTGGGGATTCCATCACAGAGCAGAGCCTGCTAGAAGGTTGTATGTCAATTAATGCATTCTTAGCATGTTTTGGCACCATTTGGGGTTTTTCTTTTAAATTTGTTTTTGTCCTGTTTTTGTTTTATTTCAACTGATTGTTTTAATGGTTTTTATGTATTTTTATTGTCTTCTTATGTACACTGCCCAGAATCACTATGCGAGACGGGTGGCTATACAAATGTGATTAAATAACAAGAAATTATTTTCTTGTCATTAGTATATATCTCAGTTATTTAGTATATATCTCAATTCTTGTAAAGGTTTTTAATTCAATTTTGAGACTGTACAGAAAGATTTCTACCTATAGATTACTCTTCTCTAATGGTGATTGTTTAACTGAATGATTGTGTTGTGAAATCTGGAAAATGCCTCTTTTCTGTTAACTTCTCTGCAGATTTTATAATTCTATAAATCTCTGTCACATTTCCGCCCTACTTTATCTCACACATCAAATTACCCACAATTATTCCTTGGTGAACTGTATGTATGAACAATACAGACATATTTCTATGAGTAAAAGGGTAAGTGTGTATGATTAACATTTAGTATTTCATTGCTTGGAAAAGCTAAGACAAGATTATGTCTCAAGGGCAAATATGTGTGGTCTCACAATTTTGCCTTTCTTTGGTTATCTCAGTTTAACTGAATTATCATCAAAGCTCCAAGAAATTATGCAGATGGAAAATTTCAATGCCCTGAAGTGTTTGCAGAAACTAGTATAATTGCACAGATGATACTGTTATTCTTTTCCCTGTTTTCAGTTTTGGGAGTTCTATGTAACTGATATGGCAATTTCTATTCTTTTGACAAGATATTTTCTAGTTGTAGCAGTTAAGCAGCCAACAGTTAAGTTTGAAAATTATTTCAAACTATGGGAACTGAGACACATCTGTCCAATTTTAAGTAAGATGGCTGAATAGATTTATAATTTAAAATTTGATGGCTTTTAAGTCATACAATAATATAGAGATTTTTTTGTCTCTTTAGCTTGTTCTTTTTTCTTCAAATATTATTGTAATTTTTAAGATGCTGCATTTTTTTCCTCAATAAATCATAAATTTCTGTCAGGAAAAGTCAGGTTTATGAGCATCAAAGACAGAAAAGGCAAATTTGTAGATCTTACCTTTTCAATAATTCCTGTACTTGTGCCAATGGGGAAAAATGTCAGTTGCTAACATTGTCCCACTCCCCCCCTTTTTTTTTTATCTCCTGAGATCAACATTGTAAGATATCTTTAATTTTCTTCGATGAGTGAGAAGTTTTTCAAGTGGTTCAAA
>JANHJO010003335.1:103739-115727 GCA_032468235.1 Pseudoxyrhopus heterurus | reverse complement strand
GTTTTCAGCGGGAAACTGGCCCAAGTGGCCCTTTGAGAGAAAAAGGTTGCCGACCCCTGCTCTAGACATTAACAAAAGTTACTGGAGAGTTTGGGAGTTTTCTTGCAAAATGCTGCAGCTGTCCCACTGCCTTTCTCTGATGTGGATGATCAATAGTTATTTAACTTTGGAAAAAAGATCACCTTGCATGTGAGGTATTTATAAAAAGGAAACGCACAGTTTCTAATCCACTATCTTGAGTAAAATGTATTGTAGGTCAGTCAGTTACTCTAAGCAAGCAACTGGAGCAAGATAAATCCAAGATAATTTACAGTCTTATTAAAATCCTCTGACACAAAGAGTCCATTCATCATTCCTTCATATGTGAAAAGTCTGTTTTAATGAACCACATGGTAGAAGAATGGGAGCCTTTGCAAAATTATCACATCCTGGAGTTGTCTGGTATGGAAAAAGAATAGCCTCGTGTTGAAAATAAATGAGGGGGAACTGTGGAGGGCGGAAGCAGCAGCTGCACTGAAATGCCATTGGGTAGCCTAGATAGATAATTACTGCCTGCAGAGTAGTAGTGGCTGCTGCTGTAAGGTCTTTTGACTGCCACAGACTTCATTGAATTGTGAACCGTTTGATTGACCGAGGCTGCAAGACTTTATGTACAACTTTGTCTACGCCAATGTTTCTCAACCTCACAAACTTTAAGACTTCAACTCCCAGAATTCCCCAGCCAGCATGTATAAAGTTACTGAGGCTGAGAAACACTGATCTAGGCCCAAGGTCTGTTAATATCAATTGGATCAGTTTTGAACTAATATACAAAAGATAGCAGTATTGCACTGCACATTGTTCAGAAAGAAATGCCACTGAACTGACTTGTGGCTAAAATGCTTTTATACTATGTTTTTACTTGCTTTTAAAAAAAATAATTTCATAAGTGCCTGATAAAAACCATAATGGCGTGATATATATCACGATGTTATTGCATAAAATGCATACAATACCTATAAAACTTAGTTTATTTGAATAATGGGATCATTATATGCCCCACTTCCCTAGATACCCTTGCTAATTTCTTTGTCTTTCAAACAATAGGACTATAAGAGTAACCCACAATGAAATATATTTTAACCCTAATACAATAAAAACAGATTTCTGATTTTAAGGGGTTTTTTTTTGTTTTCTTTTCTGATAGTGTAAACTACTCAATCTCTTCAAATTGGAGTCAAATATATGTATTGGAAAGTCAACCAGTAAATACTACAATATAATTTATTAATATGGTACCAACCTAGAAGATAGCATGGAAAATTGGTATCACCAACTGGATTTCCAAGTTGTGCTAAGCTATAATATGGTTTGTTTGTTTTTCGCTTAGCATATCATGAGAACTCAAACACGGTAGTTTGTAAATAATATTTTTTTGGTTTACTGTGATCCGCCAATCCACTCAATTGTGGCTTTTTAAAAAAATATGTTCACCCATAGTCAAACAACTTATAACCAATCAGGATGATTGATCCGTGTCTATGTGTTAATGTGCTTTCTAAATGCTGATATACATCTTCAATCTACTTCCCTATCTAAAATGTTTCATGAAAGAACAAAAGAACCTCGAACTATGCAAAGCATTTAAAAAGAGTCCCAAATATGCTTTTTCAAGAGGCAATTGGACTTTCTGGTTTTTCTTTGAAAACATTTCACTTCTCATCCAAGAAGCTTTTCAGTTCTGACTGGATGGTGGGGAATGGAAGGATCCAGTCAGAGCTGAAGAAGCTTCTTGGATGAGAAGTGAAACATCTTCAAACAAAAACCAGAAAGTCCAGTTGCATCTTGAAAAAGCATCTTTGGAACAACCATGACCTGGATGACTGAGAATCTCCATAGACATTTAAAAGGAGCTTTGGGCAAAGTACAGTGGCATTAACAAAGCAGTCCTCCTCAAAGTGTTAAAGCAGCCAGATCTCCTGGACCTCTGTGAAAGCATTCCCTAGTCACCTGCACATGTGTACGCGCAGATATTTTAGCTGGGATCACAAGTGAAGTAAAGCAGTTCGGCATGAAGTCACAGCCAAAGCAAAGTGGCTGTGTATGGACACACATGTGGAGATAAAAACTTTCCTAAGTAGTGCACAAAACCTTGCCCCTTTCCAATCCGTGGATTTTTTCCCCCCACGGAACCACTCCCTGGTGCCCAAAAGGACAGCGGCCACTGTGTTTCTAAAATAAAAGAAAACCCAACAAAAAGGGAGCTGTCAACTAAAAAGATAGCCATAATAGTAGCCAAGGTGGCTGCTCCAGTTTAAATGGAATAGTCCTCTATTTATCTCTTGCTCTGATATTGATTTCTCAAGCAGGTCCAGAAAATATCTGTGCCTCCGTGTAAGGAAAAACAGTCCGATTATTATTTCCTTGGCTTTTAAAGATGCAAAAACTCTGGCACACTGAGTAGTGCTTGTCATTTGAAGACTGCATCTGTGCCCCACAACATATATTGAATTATTCTTGTCTGTCTATCTATCACATTTTTTAAACCACCCATCTCCCACGCAGAGGGCCTCTCAGCAGTGAAATTGTTTTAGCACAGATCATGAGAGTACACCCTGACCCTCTTCTCTAACGACCTGAGTCTATCATTAAAGAAATCCAGCAAGACCTCCTAGGTTTGCCTCCTGCACAGTCATCCTTGAAATTTGTTTGCTTTATCTTCAGTTACATGAAAGTTTTCCTTTCTGTGAGAAAGTAGTTCAACCAATTAATCCTTCTACTGTAAGGTAATAAGCTCTTAGGCTCTTCTGTCAACATCTTGATTGCTTTATTAACTTCCTCCATTTTGCTTTCCTAAATGTTGCAGCCATTGTCATTAAAGTATCCCCAGAATTCCCTTAAGAAGGAAACCTTGCATTTACCTTTTAGTTAATTAACCTTGAGAAGATAACCTTTATTCTTCCTTTCCCCCCCTTTTTTTGCCTGGATCATATCAGAAATTGTTAATAGTCCTCTGATATGCTCAACTGTAACCAGTTATTGAAGGTATACAGTATGTGCCACCATGTTTAACATTTACTGTTTCTGGTATTTAATATACTGGAAACAGTCTCCAAAGTTTCCAAAGTGCCAATCAGGTGTTATGCAAGTAATTGCCTCAGCCGAAGTTAAGTGCCCATCTCTCTGCAGCCCAACAAAAGCAATCATGGAGGGTAATGTATATTCTCAGAAGCCTAAAGTGCCCGTAGTAGCATGGCAGCTCTTAATACATACAGTATGTGTCATTAACTGCTTGTTTGAGGAAGTATAAATCATGTCAGTGGTCAAATCTATATTGGGTGAAGAGAGGAAACAATGGCAAACTGGAACAACTAAAGGCAACTTGAAGCTAGCTCATCACTGTGTATGGGTAAGACAAAGTCAGTATCAGGAGCCCATGGAATTGAAAAAGAATTTGTGGGACACTGTTAAGCTATTGGGGCAATTCTGCCATGGTTAGAGTGATGTAGGATATCATTAAGCCCCAAATGTTATGATCAAAGGGATTCAGACTTGCTCTCCTTGGCTGCTATCATCTTCTCACCATAAACGACACAAAACACTGTTTGCAACTTTAGTCATATGATGACTGAGTCATATATGAGCCATGGTGGCACGGTAGTTAGAATGCAGTACTGCAGGCTACCGGTACTTCTGTTGCCTGCTGGCTGCCTGCAATTTGGCAATTCAAATCTCACCAGGCTCAAGGTTGACTCAGCCTTCCATCCTTCCGAGGTCGGTAAAATGAGGATTGTTGGGGGCAATATGCTAACTCTGTAAATTGCTTGATGTTCATCCATTATGCTCGAAGAAGACCTTGACATCTAATGGTGTGTGCGCAGGTGGCTGGTAAGGCCAATACAGGCATGAAATGTTCTGCCACATGTCGGGCAGATATGTGGGTACCATTGTTGCAGCATTTGCAACTCTGGCTTTGCAGAGTGCTCTAGAGAGGGCTGTAAAGCACTGTGAAGCTGTATATAAGTCTAAGTGCTATTGCTATCATCACTCTTCTCCAATGGCTGGATTGTTTTTTGGTTAGTTTCATATTGGCACCTCAGTTGACTTCTATAGAGGTGGCCATGAGCTAAAATGGTTCACCCTAGGTTTCAAGTGAAGTCACATTCCTTGCGGTCACATGATGATTTTGGGAGGGATTATTAGGTAATCCAGGAATTTAGAAGTAAATTCAGCATTAGTTGAGATAACTTCCCCTCTTGGTCATAGGTAGAGCAGTTTCAGGAAATGAAGCAGCTAAAGAGATAACCGGAATTATTCTAGGAGAAAACAAAAAATGAATATGACCAAATATGGTTGGATGCCTATCTTTGGCAGTATTCTATTGTGATAAAAGTGGCAGAAAGCATCTTATCTCTCTGATGATTTGTGTCCACAGATTTGTATTCACTGCTTAGTCACCCACATACTGAGTAATAAAGTAAAAAATCTTTCTAATAGTCAAGGGATTCTTTGCAGATTAAATCAATACAGATTAAATCAGTTATGTTCATTCAGAGTTATAAGCAACCTAGATGAATCCTGCAGATTCTTATAAAAATATCTGTGATTCATTTGCACTTATGGAAATTAAGGAGATTTTCTGTGACATGGAAGATGGACACATGCTTTCCCTAGCTTCTCTGATGCAGGGTATGCATGGCTGGATTCATGAGGTGATTGCCGCCTTGTTGAAGGAGGGAGTGGTACTATCTGTCTGTCTTGAAGGAATCTGTTGTCTACCCACCGCCTGAAATTGTCATTTCTCAATGTGGGCCTATAGACAACTTCTGCCCAATCTTCATATTTGCTTTGTGGGGAAGATTTTGGAGAAAGGGGCGGTGCTTCATTTATAGGGGATCCTAGGGGAAAACGGATATGGGAGAGCCTGGGCAAAGAACAGGATCCTAGAAATGAAGCATGAGATGAAAATAGCATCGGTTGCTTTGGTTGATGACTTTTATAACTTTATAACTGGATAGAGAGCACTTGATACCATCAGCATTTAATAGAATCAATTATTGTGTCCTTGTGAACCATCTGTTAAATTTGTGAATGGAAAGTACTGTTTTATAGTGATTTTACTTCTTCCTGAGATGTTTCCTGTCAGTGTTGATAGGTGTTGGGGTGGAAAAAAACAGCACTTGAGCATGGTTCTTTCCCCATGCTATTCACATCACCAGAAGGAACTGCCAGGAGAACCTGGCATGCAATATGAAATTGAATTTTGCACTAACCCAGGCAGGCTAGGGAAACTCCAGAGGACCTGAAAAGTTTTCTGGAGGTTATAATGGGCTGGATGGGTCAAAGCAGCTCAAGTTAAATCCCTGCAAGATAGAATTGCTGTTTGCAGATGATTTATCTGGCATGTTTCCGGTTCCAAAGTTGACTCTAAGTATGGCTGCATTTCCACTGAAGAAGTAATTTATAACTTTGGATTTGTCCAGAAATTGTGAGTCCTAACTGAGCAGTTTGGTCTAGTGGTTAAGGCACCAGGTTGGAAACCAAGACATTGTGATTTCTGGTCTTACCTTAGGCATGAAAGCTGGCTGGGTGACTTTGGGCCAGTTACTCTCTCTTATCTCTAGGCTTGGGTGACAAGCCAATCAGTCAATTGTTGTTACAACCTATGGATCAACAATCAATTGATCCAAAAAAAGCAGAATCACAATTGCAGAAAGATGCCAGGAAGCAAAAAGAAAAATGAGCAATAGAGAAGCACAATAACTAGGAGGACTTTCACTCATGCCTCAGTTGCTGCTTCTTGGGTTTTGTATGTCTCTGGGTGTGATGGAATGTGCACCAGGAGGAGTGAGGGGGAATCTTGGTAGAAGCACCCCGGTTTTCCAGGGATGAGGCAGTACACTCCAGAGTGAAGTCCAAAATAAGAGTCCATGCAGTCCTGAACTGGATAAGGAAGGAGGAAGAGGTTATGGATAGATTCAGCCTAGAATCTCTCAGAACACATTTGATTAAAATACATTTTAATAGAGGACTCTTTTTTAAGGCAGATTGACTTAAATTAATTCTAATGTATATGTTCTAGTTTTATCATGTATTGATGCAGCAAGCTTCTGGGAAAAAATGCTGTGGAAAAAGCATTAAGGTAGTCAGCAAAGAAATATTAGTACAGAACAGAAGCCTTAGTGATTTTGTTAAAGATGCTTTGGGTTTCTGTCAAAAGCTGAGCTGCTTCATTAAAAACGAAAATTTTATTTGCACTTATCCATTGTCCCTGAGGCCGTGTCAGGCTTGCTGGCCCAAAATTACATGAATATGAGAAGAGATTTAGGAACTTGTAAAGTGGCTGTGGGAGGATCTTGATTTCATCCATAGACACAATTAACTTATATGATTCAATGGCTTTTTATGTATGTATACGTGTTGGTGTACCTTTTTATTATTATCAGCACAAACAAGGGGAGGAAAAGGTCTCGCCTATTACATTCCAATAGCGTAGCCAGTGTACCTTGTTAACATGCTGTAAAATATCTGCTCTCATAGCAGGAAGTGACAGTATATCACTGGCTCTGCAATTTCACCGAGACATCCTGCACTTCCCTAATAAGCAGCTGAAAACAAACAAGTCAAAAAAAAAGTGCCCAGGTGCTCAACGTGTCTTGGAAAATTGAGTGCAAACTGGTTGCACTCTCCCCAAGCAAATTGAAGGCGGGAAAAGAAAAAAGAAAAAGAAAACAAGAACAAAAAATGTAGAAATATAACCTTATTAAATAAGACAGCAAGCCTAAGTGGCATACAAGGCTATTAAACATACTAAATTGCTCCATAATAATAAGAAACATATTTCACATCTGTTCCACGACACTCCGGTTTTAAGAAGTAATAGGAACACCAGGATGGAAAATAGTTAGGCTTGTGCATCAGTATATCATTGTCAATAGCTAAGCTGTCTCGAAAGAAGCACTTATCTCATACATTTTATTGCTTGATAGCTTGCTGATTGCTTTTACAAAACAATAAATTGATGGCCTGATTCAGCAGTGACATTAGGTTATGTTCATTTTTGGTGATTGATGCTTTGAATTAGGAAACTCGTATAGTTTTCCCACCCTTTTGCAAATATGATATCTCCAACACCAAAGTTGAATCTCACAACTGAAATGACATGGCTGTTTCTAAACCAGATTAAAACTGTGCTTTAAAAAGCTGGCTCATGATCCTCTCCAATAAAGTACTGATAATTTATTTGCCGATGTTGCTTGTTTAAATGAACATCATGTTTACATATGTAAGCTAAGCATGTAAGATGGCCATTTCAGTATAATCAGAAAAAGAAACTGCATTACCCCAAAAGGAGGAGACATTACAGGTTTCAGATTTGTACAGTGTTTGCATACATTGATTTATATTTATAGGTGCAACCTGGCCATAGATAAGAGCACATTCAAGACCCCTGATCTTTTTCTTTTCTTAACGGTTCTTTATTTTTAAATCAGACTTGGATGAAATTATCTTTCAACTGAAGAAGGGGTTGGAAAAGTGCACATAAAAGTGACAGAATAAACAATATTTCGGAATACTCTGCATCTTTTTAAGAGATGAAGTGATTCTATTTATTTTTCAATAAATTTTCTATTTTGGCTCTTTTATCTGTTTCTAATTTATTTCCAAATCAAACAAACAACCCTTCCCACCACCCCCAATCCAATGCTTTTCAGTACATCTGTAGACATACTTGTTAGGACAAAGATTTTTACTCGAGAGATGATGAACAGGTAACAAATATAAGATTCATGGCGTGTCGTTCAACAAATAAATAATACCTGCACATAGAAAGTAGGATAATTATCTCATGCAGGTAAAAACTGCCATACAAAGTCAAAATTTCCACTATTTTTGGAAACACACAAAAACAGAAATATACATTATTTATATTATATACTTTATGCAGACATGCCTATGCAAATATATTGCAAAAGAAGAAAAAATGGTTGGCCTGTATATCCACTTTAACATATGGCCTGGTAACTAATTCCAACAGTCCAAAACCAAGAGTTTTCTTTTGTACTGTTTCTGGGAACATCTTTTTTCATGAATGACATCAACCTATGGTGTCATCTTCACAGAATCTCAGGTTTGAAAGAAAGTTTAGACTTTATCTAGTTCAGCTCTGCTCAATGGACATTCCACTAAGGTATATTTGACCAATGGCATCCTGTCCCATCTCTTTTTCAACCATCAGTGAGACAGGGCATGCTTAGCTGCACTGGTATTAAAATAGCTTCTTCCCCCTTAACTTGGTAGCATCCAATGGAGCTATGAGGTATGCATCTGTAATGCTTCATCAGAGATTTAATTTGAGGCAATGTCAGTTGATCAATGGCACCTACACCAAACTGTGGTAATAGCAAGATGTTAACTTGTATGTTCACTAACCTTATCCACAAATGTTACCCCATTATACAGTGCCTGATATTAGACACAAGTATTAAGTAAGATGTTTGTATAATAGCAATAGCATTTAGACTTGTATACCGTTTTATAGTGCTTTACAGCCCTCTCTCTAAGCGGTTTACAGAGTCCACATATTGCTCCCACAATTTGGGTCTTCATTTTACCCACCTCAGAAGGTTGGAAGGTCAACCTTGAGCCTGGTGAGATTCAATCTGCCAAATTGCAGGCAGCCGACTGTCAGCAGAAGTAGCCTGCAGTACTGCACTCTAACCACTGCGCCACCGAGGCTCGATGTTGTTGGCATACATATTTCATTCCTGTCCCATACATAAGATGCAAAACCTTGGGAGTTACCAATCCTGGATAGATTCTTAACAAAAGATATTAACCCTTTCAGGGTGATGTAGGCACCCCACCCACCCTTTGATCCTCGGTCAGCCTTCTCTGCTTCCATTCTGCAATTCTCTCTCAAAAAAGAACTGGATACAGGAATCCTATGCCAATAATCCAACAGACTTACTAACAAAATTACTGCCACAAATGTGGCAAACCCTTTGACTGCTTATTCCTTTCCCTTTTAGTATTAAACTGACAACAGGATACACAGTTTAGGGATTGTAATTTTAGTATAGTTAGACCATGTATAATTGACAGACTGGATTTTATCATAGATTTTAGTTGTTATTTATTATTTTATACTAGAATTTTTAATTGTCTATTTACTGAGTGTTTTTATTTGTTCTGGTTTCTGGTCTATGACTGTAATAATTTGAATTGAATTGAACTAACAGCTGATAGTATTTTTTAATTATTATTTTTAAAACAGTATATTATAAAGAAAGTAGGCAAAACTGACTGCTAATTTAAATCACTCAATGGCCCACTCAGTGATGTTTCTCATGAAACATCAGAAAAGGGGGACAGTGAAATAGGACTAGGATTCACTATTAAATTATGTCATAGAAAAATAATGTAACAGGCTGAAGTAGCTTAACACAGAAATACCAAGACTACCATTTCTAAAACTACGTGAACACAACTGGAACCTGACATTTATTGAGCATATAAAAAAATATAGGTGGGAGGGGAAGAGAAATGTTAAATAAAAGTGCTGAGCTATGACTGAGCTTCCTTCATATGTCCAGTCTATTTGCTTGCTTGATTTGTTTAAACTTCCTTCAACTCAAGTTTCAGCAGAATGAGATGTAAGATGAAGGGGGGGAAAAGAAACAGGAAGAAACCAGAGGCCTGCAGCATTTATACTCCATTCTTGCTGAGCTCTGTGACTTCTGTTCATCCCAGTGGCTGATGACAAGACAAAGAGGAAACTAGCAAATCTGAAGCTCTCAACCCATCTTTTTACCTATCACGTGGATGGCAGTGACTCAGACCAGAAGCAGCAGTGATTGGTACTGGAGGGCAGCGGATGTCATGCCAGTAGAGTTTTCTGCTGACTTAACAATGAGTGGAATAGCACCAATTCAACCATGGAGAAAGGCCTTCAAAGTTACTGAAACAAGAAGATGAAGCATTTTTGGTTTCAAAAAAAGGAATGGGACAACTGTAAGATTAATGGCAGAAGAGCAGTGGCTGTTTGAATGCTTGTGAAAAGTTAATTATTTATTAAGCAAGCTTATGGAGATAATCCTTGAATTACAACCACTACTGAGCCCAGAATTTCTGTGGCTAAGCAAGACAGTTGCTAAGTCAGTTTTGCCCCATTTTACAACCTTTCCTGCCACAGTTGGTAAGTGAATCACTGCAATTGTTAAGTTAGTAACATGATTCCCATTGCCTTTGCTTATCAGACAATTTCAAAAGATGATTATATGACCAAGGGACACTGCAACTGTCATAAATACATGACAGTTGCCAAGAGTCTGAATTGTGATCAGGTGACCATGGGGATGCTGCAATTGTCATAAGTGTGAAAAATGACCATACGTCCCTTTTTTCCATGCTATTGTAACTTTGGTCACTAAACAAATGATCGTAAGTCAAGGACTACCAGTACAACTCTATATCACTAGAGAATGAAATGAAAATGAAATCTAGATAAAGAACTATATTCAACCTAATGAATAATGTACTGCCTTTCTATGATATATAAGGGATTATAAAACACAAATGATATTGTACAAATATTTGGGAAATATTACAAAAGCCACAAAGGAATCAAATTCTCACTGCCACCATAGGTTTCTGCATGGAGGACAAATAGGGGGAAGTTGATGAAATCTATATTTTGACTTTTCAATAGAAATCCCATGACTTATTGAGAGGAAGTGTCTGAAGTTGGAATTTACATGATAATGTCACTGTGGCCATTGCTCTGGCTTGCTTCAGATGTCTGTAGTGGCCACCAAGGAGAGGTGGAAGAGGCCAATGTCTAATTGGCATATAATGTTAATAATATAGCAATAGCAATAGCATTGTATTTATATACCACCGATCAGGGCTTGCAACCCTCTCTAAGCGATTTACAATGTCAGCATATTGCCCACAACAATCTGGGTACTCATTTTACCTACCTCGTAAGGATGGAAGGCTGAGTTGACCTTGAGCCTGGTGGGATTCGAACTGCTAAATTGCAGGCAGCTGGGAGCTGAATACTTAATTACAAAGTACAGCATTACTTAACCCGCTGAGCCACCGAGGCCCATGTTTATTTAAAAAGGCTTTCCATCAGTAAAAAGCAACCTGCCCAGAAGTTATCATTTAAAACAACAGCACAAAGGAAGCAATAATTGAGAGAGAATCCAGGCATCAATCCTTAAAGGTCATAGCTTAGGAGAAATGTATATTATGATTTGCATTAATTAATTATATGTGCAGGATAATAAGGCTTTTTGCAAAAGAAAATAACCAGCCTTCAAGAAAGCAACTTGACTGATGGGAAGTGCAGAGATATGAAGAAAACTTTGCTTCTTAGTCCCTGTTGAGCTCTTTTTTCCATCCCACCTTTAGGGGGGCAGGGGGAGCAATCTCTGCTTAACTGAAAGGAATTGGGGCACAAGAATAATGTTCAAATCCTGTCAGAAAACTAACAAAATGAAATCCTATAAGAAACAAGGAAAATCTTGCTTTGACTGACATATGTCTCAATTAACTGAAACACTTCCTTCAAATAAGGGGATCAAGGCAAATAAAGAAGCAGAATCAAGGTTTAAAGGGTTTCACTTTTGTAATCAAGACATTAGACAATGCTGTTCATTACCTTTTATCTCAAACTGAATTCCTGCAGCTCTGCCATAAATTCACAATCAGGACTGGGCATTTACCTATATTTTAATGGAGCTCTGTTTATCATAATCTATTTATTTATTTATTTGTCAAGACATATATAGTGAAAAACAGAAACATGAACGAAAAAGTATGTATAAGTAAATAAAAGGAACAGTAGGACAGAGACAGTAGGCACGCTGGTACGCTTATGCACGCCCCCTTCACGGATCTCTTAGGAAAGGGGTGAGATCCACAATGGACAGTAAAAGGTTGAAGCTGTGAGGGTTTGAGGCTGTAACAACAGAGTCAGGTAGAGTATTCCAGGCATTAACT